>CM019150.1:109498585-109704823 GCA_009733165.1 Naja naja | reverse complement strand
GAGCTTAGCGGTACCAGGTTCAAAATGTAATGTATGTTTGTTTATGTCTACGTTGTGCGTATTTATTCATAAAAACTTTATATAAAAAAAATAGCTCAAGAATGGTGCTTTCAATTGGATTAGGCCAGAGCTGTACTCAAAAGCAGTCCTTCAAGGCACTGTGTGCAAAAAACAGAGAGTTTTAGCAGACAGATATTTCCATTTCTCCAAACCCTCCTGATTATTGAACTACTGACTTTGATGGCCAAAAACCAGTAATTAAAAAAAACCCTGACAAGCCTATAGAAAGCAAGTAGAACATTGGAAGAGAGATTCAGAATGAACATACTGCCCCCAGGTCTCTCTACAAGATCTGAGCTGAAAAAGTTTCTGTTATGTATGTAGGTTTGAATGTTATTGGTTTATTTGAACTGTTCTTGTAAAATGTCAAATGGTATTGGTTTAAATAGTGCGGGAAGAAACCCTGCACTCCCATTGGCTGGCAACTACGGCTGCAGGCTATAAGAGGCAGCCGTAGCCCAGCCAACTCGGGTCCATTCGAGCTGTAGTCACTGAATAAACTCTTCACTGAAGCTCTTCGCGTCTGACTCTTCATGCAAACTTAACACTGGCGATGAGGATGGGATTGCCCTGAAGAGAAGACGACGCGGAAGATAGCAGAAGAGCGAGATGGCTGCGCTGAACACCCCCCCAGCCCCGTTCGATCCGGCGGCAGAAGACTGGGACTCGTATGCGGATCGCCCAGATGTACCTGGAAGGAAACGCCTCGTCGACATTCCCGAGAGACGGAAGAGGGCGGTATTTCTCACGCACTGCGGTCCGGCAGTCTTCAAGATGGCGAAGGCGTTAGTGGGAGCTGCAGAACTGAAGATAATGGAATGGCCTGATTTGGAGAAGCTTTTAAGAGCCCATTACGCCCCACAAGTATCGTGCCTCATTAAGAGACACGGATTTTACCGTCGGGATCAAGGGGAAAGCGAGAATGTTAATGACTTCGTGGCAAGTTTAAGGGACATTGGGGTGCTTGTGACTTTACCAACTTAGAAGAGGCCATGCGTGATCGGTTTGTTTTAGGCCTCAAAGATAAGGTCTTACAAAGCAAACTGTTAATGAAACCTAAGATCACGTTTAAAGAGGCCATTGAAGAAGCTGTTTCAGCGGAAGCCACCAAGTCCTCAGCAGCGGCCATGAAAAAGATTAACAAGGCCTCAAGCCAGGCCTCAAGCCATTCTGATGTGGAAAAATCTACAACAGCCCATTGCGAACAAATACTCTGATTCAGATTGCAGTGAGGTGGAGGGATTTTTAGACTCAGAATGGAGAAAAAAGGAAAGACCCTGGGAGAAAGAGGCAAGAATATTATTGCAGAGGCTGTGGGGGGGGGCATCCCCGCACTGAATGCAAGTTCTTAGACACCATCTGCCTACGTTGTGAGAAAGGGGTCACCTAGCCAGAGTCTGCAAATCATCCAGAACTCCACCTAGTAGGAAGAAATTTCCTGAAAAGGATTTTAAGCCCAACAACTTCTTTGAAAAGATGGGGCACAATTCAGAAGCAAATGGGAAGAATGAAACTCACCAAACAATCACCATTGATCATTCTTCACCCTTGAGAAGCAGAAAAGTACACGAGAAGGTGTTCATTGAAGGAAGACCTTGCCAAATGGAAGTGGACTCAGGCTCTTATTTATCTATGGTGTCATGGGACACTATTCACAGGCTACTTCCCAACATTCAGAAGAAACATTTCCAGAAGCAAGCACTGACTCTTAAAGACTACCAAGGGAACAAGATTCCAGTAGTTGGAGCAAGAGATTTCAACATGCAGTTTAAAGGCCACACCAAACGTTTGCCTCTGACCATCGTGGACAAGGATTGCCCAAGCTTGCTGGGACCTGAGTGGTTCAAGCCACTAGGCATCGAGGTGACTGGCATCAATCACGTGAGCAACTCTGAATGGGAGGAGGCCTTGAAGTCTGAGTTTCCAGAGGTCTTCAGCGAAGGATTGGGCAAGTATATGGGGACCCCTATCACTTTAACCTAGATCCCAAGGTGCCCCCATTCGTTTAAAGCCCAGGAGGGTTCCATTTGCTTTAAAGAAAAAAATTGATGCACAATTAGACAAATTAATTGCTCAAGGGTTTTTTAGAGCCCACTGACACTCCAGATGGGAACACACCCATAGTCACACCAGTCAAGGCTGATGGGTCAGTAAGAATTTGTGGAGACTATAATGGGACACTGAACTATGCGCTGCAGCAGCGCATATCCAGTTCCAGTTGTGCATCATCTGCTACATTCACTTGGCAGGGGCACAGTCTTTGCCAAATTGGACTTGGCCCAGGCATATCAACAACTAACAGTTGATGATGCCACTGCAGAGGCCCAAACCATTGTGACTCACAGAGGTGCCTTCAAATGTAAAGGTTACAATTTGGAGTAAGGCGTGGCACCAGGCATTTTTCAAAGTCTTATGGAAAGAATGCTGCAAGGACTGCCAGGGGTAGTGCCTTACTTTGATGATGTGTTAATCTCTGCTGAAAATGACTCTCAGCTTCAAGAAAGACTCAGAGAAGTCCTTACCAGATTCAGAAAAGCGGGGTTGAAAGTCAAGGAAGAAAAATGCACACTTAAAATAGACAGGGTTGAGTTCCTGGGCTACATGATTGACAAGCATGGCATCCACCCTACTGATGCCAAGGTTAAAGCAATCAAAGCAGCCCCTAAACCTAAATGCAAAACAGATTTGCAAGCCTTCCTTGGACTCATTAACTTTATCACATGTTTCTACCTCAAAAGGCATCCATTGCTGAACCTTTGCACCGATTGCTTGATAAAAAAGCTGTTTGGATCTGGGGGAGGAAGGAACAATCAGCATTTAACAGTATTAAGAGACTAATCACATCTGATGCTGTATTGATACAATTCTCTGAGAATTTGCCTGTTGTACTGACTTGTGATGCATCCCCTTTGGAGTGGGGGGTTTTGAGCCACAGGCTTCCCAGTGGAAGGGAAGCCCCTATTGTATTTTACTCTTGCACTTTGACCAAAGCAGAGAGGAATTATAGCCAATTGGACAAGGAGGCATTGGCAGTTGTTGCAGCTGTCAAGAAATTTCATGAATATCTGTATGGCAGCTCATTTACCATTGTTACAGATCACAAACCTTTATTAGGCATTGTGGCAGGAGACAAACCTACACCTACTATCCTTTCACCAAGAATGCTGAGGTGGACTGAATTTCTTGCAGCCTATTCATACAAACTGATTCACAGGCCTGGCAAGGACATTGGACATGCTGATGCACTGAGTCGTTGCCCACTGCCTTGCCACAAGGTGGACTTTGAACCTGAAACAAACACCTTTTTCCTAGAGACTGTTGCTAAGCTTCCAGTTCATGCTGCTGAGATTGCCAGAGAGACTGCCAAAGACACTGTGTTGGCTCCTGTTATAGGCTGGATTAAGAAAGGTTGGCCTCTTCAAGATCTACCTCACCTTGCCCAATCTTTTAAGTCCAGACAAACTGAATTATCTGTATTAAGAGGATGTATTTTGTGGGGTAACAGGGTGGTTATTCCTGCAAAACTGCAAAGAGAGGTTTTAGCAATGTTACATGAGGGTCATCCTGGTATTGTAAGGATGAAGGGATTGGCCAGGAGTTATGTATGGTGGCCAGGTATTGACAAAATGGTTGAAAACTGGGTTGCATCTTGTCCCAATTGCCAGGTAGTCAGGCCTGCTCCACCTCATGCCCCCACACAGGAATGGGAATGTCCTAGGGGCCCGTGGTCTAGGATCCACATTGATTTTGCAGGCCCTACTAGAGGGCATACGTTTCTGGTTATAGTAGATGCATATTCCAAATGGCTCGAGGAAATTCCCATGACATCCACCACAACTGATGCTGTCATCAAGCAGCTCAGAAAACTGTTTGTAACCCATGGGTTACCAGATATTCTTGTCTCTGACAATGGCCCTCAATTCACATCTAACATTTTTGAATCCTTTCTAGCACAACAGGGTATCAGACATGCCCTCACTGCCCCTGGGCACCCTTCGGCTAATGGCTGGGCTGAACGCATGGTACGCTTTACCAAAGAGAAGCTCCAGCAGCTGGGTCCTGGGAACATCACTGAGAAGGTTGAAAAACTTCTTAGTGTTCAGCACATCACTCCTAGCCCATCTACTAACTTATCCCCAGCAGAGTTGTTGATGGGTAGGAAACTTAGGTCTTCCCTTGACCGCCTTCATCCCACTTCCGCACCCAACGCACCACTGGATTCCACTTCCAAAGTTTGTACTTTCAGTGTGGGTGATTCTGTGTATGCTAAGAATCTTATAGGTGAGCCTCTGTGGATTCCTGCTGAAATAACTCACATCACTGGCCCTCGTTCTTACAGGGTACAAACAGAGGATGGACTCCTCTGGAGCAGGCACATTGACCAACTTAGATCCAGGCTCCCTCAGGAACATCGCCCCTGTCTCTCTCTGGGTCCCTCACCTGTTGTCACTTCTAGGGGGGAAGGGGAGGAACAGGAGGAGAATCAGCAAGCAAGAATCAACCCCATGTGTAACGAGCCGTTATGACAGGAACCATCCCGAACCCTGTCACAATGCCAAGATCCATCCTTAGAAGTGGAAGATTGCACATCACTACCTGACTTGGGTGCTGACATTGGAATGGAGATGGGTTGGGAGGAGAGACCAGATTCTAACAGTCTAACAGGGTCTCCTTTCACAGGAAGTCCCAGCAGGGAAATGTCAGCAGACACATTTTCCCTCTCACTGGGTGAGAACGTTAAAACTTCTGAACCACGAAGGTCTCAAGACACGTAAGAGCCCCACCTATTTAAAAGAATACATTAGATAGGTTGGGGTTTGGTATGGACTGAACCTAGTGGGGAGGGGTGTTATGTATGTAGGTTTGAATGTTATTGGTTTATTTGAACTGTTCTTGTAAAATGTCAAATGGTATTGGTTTAAATAGTGCCGGAAGAAACCCTGCACTCCCATTGGCTGGCAACTACAGCTGCAGGCTATAAGAGGCAGCTGTAGCCCAGCCAACTCAGGTCCATTCGAGCTGTAGTCACTGAATAAACTCTTCACTGAAGCTCTTCGCGTCTGACTCTTTATGCAAACTTAACAGTTTCAATGATCACTTGGAAGCATCAAAAATTTAAAGTTTCATGGAGACTTTTGCAGCCTAGATCTGGCAGTCCAATCTCAGAGTCTGAGGGGGGGGGAGTAGTTTTCCAGCATTCACTATTTTGAATAACCAGGTGTACTTTGCATGTTTATATTTTCTTCCGTAGAGTGGCAAGGAAAAGAAACCACGTGCAGAAGAGCCGTATGACAGAACTGAGAACCTGCAGCTGATCAGAAGGATTGTTGAATCCTTGCATCTGAGCCAGGCCTTAGCTGGCATGAGAGACTTTGACCTACTGACACGAGAGCACTGGCGTCTGTTGGGCATTCAGGACCTGGCCATGGGAGGCTCTATTGTCATGGAATTGGAGCCTGTTGCGCCACATATTGGTAAATGGACAGAGCTGGCTCCGCAAAGCAGTGTTTAATTGGAGAACAAGATCTGAGTCCTTGCAGGGTTAGCAATTTAGAATATATTTGGGGTACATGGATCTACACTTATCTGTTGATACACAACATGCTTGGTTAAGCTACAATAGGGTGGGGTAATCTTGACTGAAGGGTTGTGGGAAGTCAGCCACTGGCTTAGCATGCTATGTGTAACAGGCCTCTTACTGCTATTTGTTTGACCTGGTTTTACATTTAGATGTCCTGAGGTAGATTTTCACCCAGTTCTCAGAAGTTTAAGGAGATCAGGTTTGCAGAGATTTATCTCTGGAACCACAAGAGATGGTTCTTTGGAACTGGGGCAGTGTTGGGCAGCTCAGAGAGCAAAGCTAGCTGGATTGAATTAGAGTCTGCTTTCTGGTTGGGCAAAACTGTTTGTAAGAATGGAACCAGAGGGACTAAAATGCATGGTTGAACCTCTTGTGACTACAGATACAACATCACCTGCAGTTTCATGGTGCATTGAGTTACGTCTGAGTTGAAACTTCTTTCCCCATAATTTAAACAAATCTTGAGTAGCCAACTCAAACGAGTAGCTTAAAACCACTAATGACTGCCATGCTTGTTCTTCCCACTTCTCCCCCTGCCCATAACAACAGATTATGGCGGCATGATATTTGAGGAGCTGGCTCGGCTGAATCCTAAGATGGCTGTGGAACTTCTTAGCAAGAACTTCAGGGAGTTCTGCAAGAGATGTCCATCAGGCAGTGAGTTCTTGGAGCACTGGAATCAAGAGGAATTCACAAGTAATATGGAAGAAAATGGAATAGAGATCCCAAAAGAGATGATTAGGGTGTATTGGGGGCTTTCTGTTACCTTAACATCTAAGAGTAGGGAAAGAAGAAACACCTGGAGGCATCTAAAAATAAAGAACAGATACTCCTTGTTTAGCAACCACAATTGAGACTAGTGCAGGGGTGGGCAAACTTTTTGACTCGAGGGCCACAATGGGTTCTTAAACTGGACCGGAGGGCCAGAACAAAAGCATGGATGGAGTGTTTGTGTGAGCTAATATAAATTCAAAGTTAGATTACTTCACGTAGCCTTCTGGGAGAGCAAGAGAACCCTCGGCTCTGCAGGCCGGATAGAACAGCCAAACAGGCCGGATCCGGCCCCCAGGCCGTAGTTTGCCCATGGCTGGACTAGTGGCTTGATCATTAAGCAAAGCAATCATGAAGTGAAACCATGATTGAGTTTATTATCCTACTACAGCTTTACTTACCTTTACAGAACCATGAAAGTTGTAAATATGATGATTGGTTGTATAGTTACTTTTTCATCACTTTTAGAACTGCAAACCATTGCTAAATCAGACAGTCACTAAATGAGGACTACATGTATTTCCTGCAGCAGTCTTGAGACTTTGCAAGGATATCATATTTTCAATGTACCACCATTTCAAACTCTTGTTGCCCAAATTTTATGATTTCACCATGGAAATGAAGTAAGATATTCTGATGATACAAGATACTGCAGGAACAGGAAAAATCTAGTTGTTTGTAAGTAGGTGAGGAGAAATGATAGCCACTTATAACCTGCCAGTTATTATTAGATGATAAGGGAAATGCCTGAACCTGTTCTGACCAAAGCTTCCTAGACCGTAATTACGCACACACTTATTTTAAAACAAGTCTTATTTTATTGCAATGCTGGGAATTGTTTTCATTCCCAGCTGCTAATGAATCTCAAACAGTCCCTTGAGATAAGCACCCACCTTTCTTTTCTGTGAAGTGCTGCCAAAAACAGAAGTATCAAATGAACTAGAAAAATAAAACCAACCAAAGTACAAAGAGCTTCAAGAATGAGTCTGACCTGAACGAACTACTTTGCTTCCTGCAAAGGTTTCATCATCTTTGCCTATCCTTTATACCTTATGGGAGGGGCAATCACCTCCCAGCCTTACTCCCAAGTCACCCCTTTTGTTTCAGCTGCTCTTGCCTTCTAGCAGCTCTGCGCACATGCGCACTGGGAACAGGCTCCCTGGGTCCTCTGCCTTGCTGCTGCCAGAGTCCGAAGGCTCCGGAGGCATCACCCCACTCCCAGATGGTCCTGGCCCCATCTCTGCATCAGATGCAGGACCCTCATCCGAGTCCTCTCCAGACTCCCAGACTGATCCCCTTTCTTCCCCACTGTCCGATTCCGCTGCCGTCTGCACAGGCTGCTGGCAAACCACAACAGAACCAATTGTTGTTAGCTATCTTCACTTCCCATTTAAAAATATATCTCTTCTCTCTCAAATAAAATAATAAAAAATAATATGCAGGTATTCAGTCTGTCCATCATGGCAGCTTGTCTCTTGGAATCACAGCCACATATTTTGTGCCCTCTACCTATCCTCCTGCCTTGCTGGTATATCTAGCAGGAGATGGGACATGTTCCCTTCAAGAGCCACCCCAGTTTGATGACCACTCAGCAAAGGGAAATGCAGCCTCTTTTGCCAGGGCACTTGGTGCTGGAAAGTGGCAATGCCCAGTTAGTATAAAAGAGCAATAGTAATAGTGCAAATAGGGGTTTTAGTTTTTGTAAAAAGAGGGGTTTTAAGGGATCCTTGTTCAATTTTTTTGTTAAATTTTTAAGGGGATTAGGGAGGGGGGTGGGATGTAGGGCCCGGTTGGAACTTGGGGGGTTCCGCTGGATCAATTCCAGTCCAGGTCAGGAGAGGGTCATGACAGGGAGGGAACAGGATTGGGGCTCTCTGGGACTCTAGGGGAAGGGGTGGGGATTGCAATCTCCATGGTGATTGGGAATGGCAGTAGATGGATGAACAGAGGGCCATATCGTAGTTCGGGAGTGAGCCCTCGCTATCTTCGAGCGGTGGCGTGCTCTGACCCTCTTGTTTCTGCCTGCTTCCCTGGGGGTATGGGAGAGAGGCCCCTGAGCTCAGGTTGGTTTATTTAAATGCCAGGTTTGTGATGAACAAAGCTCCCCTCATCCATGAGCTGATCGAGGAGGAAGACGCAGACCTGGCCTGCATTACAGAGACCTGGTTGAGCCCAGAGGGAGGAGTCCCTCTGTCTGAGTTATGCCCACCAGGTTTCCATGTGCTGCACCAACCTCGAGCCCAGGGTAGGGGCAGGGGGGGTGGCAGTTGTTATTAGGGAGACCCTTTGTCTGCAGGAGGCCACTGTCCCTCAGATAGGTGGGTGTGAGTCTCTCCTCCTGAGGTGGGGCTCTTGTGGTCAGTTGGGCCTGTTGCTCATGTACCTTTGTCCCAGCTGCGTGACAACAGCCCTGCCTGATCTACTTGACGCGCTATCGGGGGTGGCGGTTGAGTTCCCCAGACTTATTGTTCTGGGGGATTGCAACTTGCCTTCTCTGGGTGGAGTGTCGAAGATGGATCAGGAGTTCATGGCTACCATGACGGCCATGGACCTGACCCAAATAAAATACAGGGTCTGACTCATGGTGGAGGTCACATGCTCGACCTTGTTTTTATCACTGGACAGTGGTTTAATACTCTGGGTGGGGGATCCCCCAACTATTCAACCCCTGTCATGGACCGATCATTATCTCCTCTAGCTGGCCTTCCAGTATGCCACCCCTCGTTGCTGGGAAGCAGAACCGACTAGGTGGTTCCGCCCCAGGTGCCTAATGGACCCAAAAAGGTTCCAGATGGTGCTTGGGTTGATTCCTACCTTCCTTACCCACAGCCTGATTGATGTCCTGGTGGATGCCTGGCAAAGGGCTGCCTCCAGAGCTCTCGACCGCATTGCACCTTTGCGGCCTCTGACCCGGTGCAGATCCCAGTTGGCTCCCTGGTTTTCCACGGTGCTCCGGGAGATGAACCGCCAAAGGAGGGGCCTAGAGAGCAGTTGGAGGACCAGTTCATCCAAATCTGATCAATTGCAGTTAAGATCCTTTACCAGGTCTTATCTTGCAGTGATGGGAGCGGCGAAGTGAGTTTACTTCTCTGTTCTCACTGCGTCCACAGATAATCACCCGGCCGCCCTGTTTAGGGTCACCCATTCCCTTCTTAATCAGGGGACGAAGGAGGACCCTTTGTGGAGGTGGGCCGAGGAATTTAGTCAACATCTGTCGGACAAGATCGCTCAGATCCGGGCCGGTCTGGACTCCGACTGGTCAGGGTCTATCATGGGGAAGCGACTGGTCTTGTGGATACTATTTGGGAAGAATTCAATCCTGTGACTCCAGATGAAGTGGACAGGATCATGGGGAAACTGAGTGCCACCACATGTTTATTGGATCCGTGCCCCACCTGGCTGGTCTATGCTGCTCGGGAGGTTACTCCAGGCAATGTTTAACGCCTCTCTGAGTGAGGGATGCTTCCCCTCCACCCTGAAGGAGGCGGTGGTGATGCCCCTCCTCAAGAAGCCTGCCCTGGACCCAGCTATTTTGAACAACTTTCGTCCTGACTCCAACCTTCGCTTTGTTGGGAAGGTTGTTGAGAGCATGGTGGCCCGACAGCTTCCGATGTTCCTGGAGGAAACTGATTATCTGGACCCGTATCAATTGGGTTTCAGGCCTGGGTACAGCACAGAGACAGCATTGGTCTCACTGGTGGGTGATCTCTGGAGGGCTCAGGATAGGAGTTATTCCTCTATCCTGGTCCTATTAGATCTCTCACCAGCTTTCGATACCATCGACAGTGGTATCTTACTGCGACGCCTTGAGGAGTTGGGAGTGGGAGGCACTGTTTTACGGTGGTTCTCCTCCTACCTCTCGGGTCGCTCGCAGTCAGTGTTGGCAGGAGGACGGAGATTGACCCCAAGGCCCCTCCTTTGTGGGGTGCCCCAGGGGTCAGTTCTCTTTCTCCTCCTGTTCAACATCTATATGAAACCACTGGGTGAGATCATCCATGGTTTTGGGGTGAGGTATCATCAGTATGCTGATGATACCCAGCTTTTTATCTCCACCCCAAACCAACCCAGTGATGCCATCGACATGATGTCCCGGTGCCTGGAAGCAGTACGGATCTGGATGGGGAGGAACAGGCTTTGACTCAACCCGGCCAAGACCGAGTGGCTGTATGTACCAGCATCTTGGATTGTCCAGGATGTTCCTTCTCTGGTTATGGGGGGAAAGGTGTTACACCCCATCGAAAGAGCAATTTAGGCATCCTCCTGGATGCACGGCTCGGTTTGGAAGATCATGTAGGAGACGTGGCCAGGGGGGCATTTGCCCAGGTTCGCTTGGTGTGCCAGTTGCGCCCTTATCTGGACTGAGATGCCTTATGTATGGTTACTGATGCACTTGTTACCTCCCGTATGGACTACTGCAACGCTCCCTACATGGGGTTGCGCGGGTTGTGATGGGAGGATCCCGATACTTCCATATTACACCCCTCCTGCATGAGCTGCATTGGTTGCCGGTTGCCCTCCGGGGGAGATTCAAGGTGCTGCTAATCACCTATAAAGCCTTACATGGCTTAGGGCTGGGGTATTTGTGGGAGCACCTACTGCCAGCAACAACTGCCCATCGCCCCATGCACTTCCACAGACAGGGCCTCCTGAGGGTGCCGTCGGCCAGACAGTGTCAACTGGCGACCCCAAGGGGGAGAGCTTTCTCTGTGGGTGCACCCGCCCTTTGGAATCAGCTGGCCTTGGAGCTTTGGATGGCTCCTGACCTTTGATCCTTCCGTCGTGACCTGAAAACATGGCTTTTTCAGCTGGCCGACCTGGACTGATGGGGGGGTGTTTCTTATTGGTGTTTGTTAGTTTTAATTAGTTTATTGGGATGTTGTATTTGATACTTTTTTAAATTTTGTATTGTATGTTTTTTATTGTTGTGAGCCTCCCTGAGTCCTTCGGGAGATAGGGCGGCATAAAAATCCCAATAAACATAAACATAAACATTATAGCACTTAGACTTACATTATATACTGTCCCATAGTGCTTTACAGCAGGGATCCACAACCCCTAGCCACCACCCACTACCAGGCCTTAAGCAGATCAGAACTGGGCCACAGAAGTGGCGGGAAAACATTTGTGCACACACATTCCCTCTTCAATGGGTGAGCATGTGCATTTGTGTGATTGGCAGGCACACGTGGCCACCACTCAGGTGGATCCATCCCCTCTCCCTACTACCTACCCTACTACCACCAGACTGCAAAGGCAGAAAGATTGGGGAACTCTGCTTTACCACACTCCCTGGGTGGTTTACAATATCACCATTATTTGAATATTGCCCCCAACAATTTGGGTCCTCATTTTAGTGATCTCTGAAGGATGGAAGGCTGAGTCAATTTTGAGCCTGGCAGGATTGAACTCCAGGCTGTGGGTAGAGTTTGCCCACAATACTGCATTCTAATCACTGCGCCACCAAGTCTCCTGATACTGCGATTGCAGTAGGAGAGAGCTGGAAGCATGTAAAATGGCCAATAATGATGTCAATTAATCAACCAGTGGGGAGTTTACTTTGTTGTGTGAGCAGATCCTAATCTATATTTCCTAATGCCCAGGTGAACTGAGGATTTAATATGAGTTTCAAGTCTTCTGTGCTCATCTTCAGAAGATGCATCTTGCCCATTCCCAAATCAGAGAAGATTACTTACTTGGAAATGTTCTATTATTTCTTTTCAGAAGTGTTTGTCCGCCCAGTGGTTCCCAAAAGGAGTCTCCAATGGGCCAGATCAAGTTTCTCCTTCCTGAGGAAGGCTGTGGTTAGGAAACCCATTTCAAAGCCCAGGTATTTATCTCATACACCCAGAAGAATACATGCTGCTCTTTCATTCCAATTCTTAGCCAAACAGGAGTAGTATGAAGTACATACCAAAAAATAGAGGGGCTTAAGCCCCGCCCATTTTTTGTGATGTCATGTTTTGTTTACATTGTAGCACCGCCCCTTTTGTGACATAGTGTTTTGTTTACACTGTAGCTCCGCCCTTTTTGTGACATCTTTGTTTACACTGTAGCTCCACCCCTTTTGTGACATCATGGAGCACTGCCCCCCCCACCCCTAACCCTCCCCTCTTTACCCACAAACCCTAACTTACCGGAAGAACTGTAACGTCATAGTGGGGCGCCCCCTCTTTGGCTTATAAATCCTTTAGGCGTGTAGGGTGGTGTCATCAACACGCGACGGACCCTCTCTGACCCCCGGGACCTTTCACCCGGAAGCTCTGTAACAGCAAACACCCGTTTTACCGTGTCCCACAATGCCTTTCGTCTTGAAGTGTTGCAACATGTTAATTATTCATCTGAAAGAGTTCCCATTGGTCCGTAGATGTAGAGTCAGAGAATTCAGGAAGTAAAGCAGCTCTGTTTGCAGAGCTAATGTCTTTTTAAAGCTGGGTAAATAATAGCTTAAAAACTGATAACAAGACTCCCTGCTGTGTCTGTTTGCAGAGTTAATGCAAGGAATGATAGCTGTCAATTCTCTGCACTTAGAATTTCATTTTTTTACTTTGCTGTGTTGTAAAAAATAAAAGCTCTTTTTGCAAAGAAAACCATTTGTAGGATCTTTTTGTATTTTTCAATGATAAATAACAGCGAGGTTTAAAAATGGTAATAAAAAGATGGATGGAATACTCTTGTATTTTCAGGGCTGGCTTGTAAAAAAATAAAAGTTCTTCTTTTTGCAAAGAAAACTATGGGAGTTGTAAGGCCTGATAAATAACAGAGAGGTTTAAAAATGGTAATAAAAAGCTGGATGGAATATTTGGTTTTACGTGTGACAAGGCCTGTTGGGTCATGGCTTCCCTGGGGGCGTGTGTGGGGGCTGTGTTTGGGAGGGGTGCTTGCAGAGGTGTGATAGAGCGCATGTGTGCCAGGTCCGCGGTATCACGTGTGCCATGCTTGTTTAGGACATGTTTTTTTTTTTTTAAATTACATTTATATGCTGCCCTTCTCCGAAGACTCAGGGCGGCTTACAATTTTTGGAGCACAACCCAATGAGCTCAGCAATAGCCTTCCTTCCATTGTATATGCCTGCTTATTACTAAGCGGCATTTTTACAAGGTCAGCTAATTGCCCCCAACAATCTTGGGTCCTCAATTTACCTACCCCGAGAGGATGGAAGGCTGAGTCAACCTTGAGCCTGGTGGGATTCGAGCCTACAGTGATTGGCAATTCGGTCGCTTAAAGCGCAGATAGCATTTAATAACAACATGAGTTCTTACGAAGAAAATAAGAATAACAATGTTGATAGAGAGCATACAAACGATGATTTATTCGATGTAAAAATTACACCGTTAAATTGCACCGTTAAAAGAGAGCGGTGGCAATTCGGTCGCTTAAAGCGTAGATCACTTCACGTTTACTCTCAATATTAGCATTTTTACGCTTCCTAACATGGCGGGGCCTCTTTGCTCATACCGTTGTAATTTTATTTACCCAGCTTTAAAAAGACATTAGCTCTGCAACAGAGCTGCTTTACTTCCTGAATTCTCTGACTCTACATCTACGGACCAATGGGAACTCTTTCAGATGAATAATTAACATGTTGCAACACTTCAAGACGAAAGGCATTGTGGGACACGGTAAAAACGGGGTGTTTGCTGTTACAGAGCTTCCGGGTGAAAGGTCCCGGGGGTCAGAGAGGGTCCGTCGCGTGTTGATGACACCACCCTACACGCCTAAAGGATTTATAAGCCAAAGAGGGGGCGCCCCACTATGACGTTACAGTTCTTCCGGTAAGTTAGGGTTTGTGGGTAAAGAGGGGAGGGTTAGGGGGGTGGGGGCGGGCAGTGCTCCATGATGTCACAAAAGGGGTGGAGCTACAGTGTAAACAAAGATGTCACAAAAAGGGCGGAGCTACAGTGTAAACAAAACACTATGTCACAAAAGGGGCGGTGCTACAATGTAAACAAAACATGACATCACAAAAAATGGGCGGGGCTTAAGCCCCTCTATTTTTTGGTATGTACTTCATACTACTAACAGGTCTTGCTCAATTAGTAGCAGCTGTAAACAACCAACCAAAGAAAGAAATGTGGATCAGGGAATTAAGGATGGAGTGAGGGAGTAAATTTCTTCCTCCTTTCTTTCACAAACTCCAGGTTAAGATTTTTTCTCTAAAGCTGTGATGACCCGTAGTCTCTCAAAATAACCCAAAACCCAAAACATGAATTAAAGTCCGGCAATGCCTTCCACTTAACTGTTTTATTAGTCACAGTTTAAAGTCCCAAAAGTAAATAAGGAGGCAAAAGGAAAACAAGAACAAACTGTCTCAGTGAAAGTTCCAAAGCAAACCAAGATAGGTAATTATACGTTCCAAACAGATAATCGGGGAAAGTCCTTGGGAAGAACTCCAACAAAGATAAACGTCCTTCAAAGGAAACACAAACTTTGACTCCAGCAATTCTGACTGCGCAGTTACACACTTATATACATAGCTCCCAGCTGTAAGCCCTGAGGAGGATCATGGCCCTCTCCTCCTGAGGAGACCACGCTTTTCCCTGATCCTCTCCTCCCTGCGTGCCTGGGATGGATAGGAGATGGGCCTGGATCCTCCTCTGATTGCTCAGCTGGCCTCTGCCCTTCCCCAGCCTCCTCCACCACCTCTGGAGCCACACTCCCACTCCTTGTTGGCTGTTCGTCCTGTTCCTCGGAGTCAGTCTCCACCAGGGGCATGACAAAAGCTGTTGTTTTCATTTAAACAGAAGCCTCCATTGCTACCAATGGAAGCTTCATGTAATTCATTAAATTATCAGGTCTAATCAAGCCCTTTCTGGTTGCTCATGCTACACTATCAACACCATGTTTTGGTGGGCTCATCTAATTTTTCAAAGAGGCAGGGAGGCAGTGGTGGGATTCAGTCAGTTCTCACCTATTTGGGTGAAGTGGTTGTTAAATTACCCACTCACCCTCCCCTCCCCCATGCTATCAAAGTGGATCCTGGGCGCTGCGCTGTACTGCAATGGAGAAATGGGCAATGAAGTGGCTGGAGCAAGGGAAGGAGAAGGCTGTTTTCCCTCTTTCTTCTCCCTGCTCCTCCTCCTTCCCTCATGCCGGCTGCTTCATTGTCCATTTCTCCATTGCAACGCAGCACCCAGGATACACTTTGATAGCAAGGGAGTAATAATTTGCTTGGCCAAACTAACCTCACAGTCTCCCCTACATTGGGCCTAGCTTTGATTGTGCTGCCAATTTAATTTCTCACCCCTCTCACTTTTGCCCACAGACTGACCAACACCCCTTGCACACAGCTCTACGGGAAGGGGGAAATCCTTCCATTTCCCCCCAATTCTTCACTTTCCCACATGAGCTCTCAGAAGCATCAACTCCTTGTCTTTATGGTAATCCCCTTCCTCATTCCTCAGAAACGTCACTTCTTATAAGAGCAGTCCAGAAGGCTGAAACAGTTGTGAGACCAACATGCAGACAAGCACCCTCATAAACAGCCTTTTGGCAAAGGGTGGAAATTTAACAACCGGTTCGCCCAGGATTGGCCATCATGGGAGGATTGTCCTGCATGTGTGGCAGAACTGGAGGACAGGGATGGGCCACACCTTCCACAACAGGCAACCTGACCCTGGGCGAACCGGTTGTTAAATTATTTGAATCCCACCACTGCAGGGTACCAGGGCCAGGGCCCTGTATAATGATTAGGCCACCACTTCTTGTCACCTTTTGTTTTTTTAAGCATTTATTGCTATACTCCCATGTCTCCATGGCCCAGAGGAAGGAGCAGTATTGGAGCTGATAAGCAATGTAAAACGTAGATTATATGAAGAAGTAAGTTTGTGAATAAGAGATATCAGAAACAGCCTTAGAAAAAAAACTGGAAGGAAGATCTGGTGGATGAATAGATCCCTGAAGCTCTGTCCTCTAGAAGCAAAGGGGAGGGGTTGTTTTGCTTTGTTTTTCTTTAAGCATCATTTGGATATTCTGAAGCATGGTTTAATTTGCCATATTTCTTCCCTTCCTTCCCTCCAGAGATCCCATGGCAATTTTCTCCTTGTGCACTGAGAATTTAGCCAGGCACAAAGAAACTCCAGCTTCTATAATAAGTTTTATAACTGAATGGAGACCCAGTTTGGGCCAGTTACTGTCTTTTAGCTCCAGAAAAGAGGCAATAGCACACTACATCTGAAATCTTGGGAACGGGGGGGGAACCCTGCAGGGACATGTCCAGGTAACTGCAGAAAGTCAGCACTAACTCAAAATAGCCCTCAAAAGGGTGTGTGTGTTAAACCACATGCCTCTACCCCTCAAAGTGGGGTGTTAAACTACATGCCTGTAATGTCTTAATCCCCACACTCTTCTCATGAGACTTAGAAATTTGATTTTTAAACAAAAGAGCATGTACTGTTCTATAAGGGAAAGAAAATACTTTTTTGTATATTAAGTAGTAATAAAGTAGTAATTTTCGTTACGATATGATTTGTCAATAATTGTATAATTGACAAATCATATTGTAACAAAAATTACAGGTAATACTTAATACATAGAAAAGTATTGATTTTCTTCCCCTTGTAGAACGGTACATTCTCTTTGGCTTAAAAACATGCTCTTTTGTTTAAAATCAAATTTCTAGGCCTCGTGTAATATGTTTCTGCACCATGGATCTTTGGTTGATATTACTGTTATGTGCTTTTAAATGGTTTTTAAATGGACTCCATCGCCATCTCTGAGATTGAGCATCTATGTAGCTTTATGGAAAAGCAGGCTTTTGAGCTTCCTCATCTCTCTTTCCTTCTTAGAACTCTCTCTGAAGTGATGCAGAACTCACTCCATTTTGAGTACTTCAGGAACTTCCTCAGGCTGCACAATGCAGAAGCCCCACTCCTTTTCTGCCTGACTGTAGAAGATATAAAAAACGAGGCAGATCCCAGGATTCAGAATATGCAGATCAACGAGTGTGTCCGAACTTACTTCTTCAATTCTATTCCACCTGGTATGTGGCAAGCAAGCCTCTCATTCTACCTCACAAGGCCAGAGATAGGTCCAGGGATGATCTGCTATTGAAGTTTACTTCCTTGCTGCTAGCCACAAGACCTTCTGACCGTCTTGTGCTCCTGCCTTACTAATCTGGATGGGCCTTCTGTTTGGTGCCCTGTGAGACAAAAGGGATACAGGGCAGTATTGCCTTTAAAGGTCTCTGCATAAAGCTCCTGTCTCCTTCTGAACTTGGCTGCTTGTCAGTGCTTCCAGTTCTGGTTTGTTCAAGCCAATTTGAGAAGAACTCAACCTGAGAGCTTTGAATCTTCAAAAAAAAGATTGGGAAGAAGTGCTTTGGATCTTACACAAGAGCACCTCTTTGTTCTTTCAAATTTTTCTTCAGGCTTCTTTACAAGACTTTAAAAAAAATAGTGTGACTCTTTCTGATTTGCATGAAAGATACAATGCTATAATGATATGACCACTAAGTATAGCCCAGAGTCACTCAGGGGCAAAACAATCACCCAGGTGTCTGGTATGTACTTTGTCTTATCCAGAAAAACTGCTGCAGTGTGATGAATATGTCATCCATGAGATTCCAAAGTTGCCATCAGTCTCTGTTCCCATATTGGTCACTGCTCAAATATTAGTCCTGAGGAACTTGGAAGAGAAGTGGTGAGTAAAGACCAAACAGTGCCATGGGGATTATTCATTTTGGCCGTTCCATAGTCAGAAGACTGTATGTGGTGATATGGAAAGCCACAGAGGCATTGGCATAATAATGAGGATAACAATGAGATGGTACTCCTCAAAGGGAACCTATTGTATTTTAGTTCTGGGATGGAGTAAAGTTGGAGTTTAGCCTCCTTTGTGTGCGATCTGCCTTGTGTCTATACACTGCCCATATGTGAATTACCATATGACCAATTTATATCTGGAATATAAATTATTTCGCTGGCCCAAAAATGGGGGGAGAATGTAGGACAACTCAAGTTTCTCCTATAAACATCTTCAAGTGAAATGAATTGCAGTAG
Organism: Naja naja; assembly: GCA_009733165.1. Lineage (NCBI taxonomy): Eukaryota > Metazoa > Chordata > Lepidosauria > Squamata > Elapidae > Naja > Naja naja. The sequence continues at coordinate 109,686,415 of CM019150.1, read as the reverse complement.
ATAACGAGTAATAATTTACCAAAATGAGTTTCCTTCTTTTACTGGCAGGTTTAATATGTACCAAGGCCTATATCCTGATAGTGATATTGCCGTTGTTCCAACTGGTTGGAAGAAGAAGGATTCTCAATTGACAAGCAAGCAGGTGACTGATGGTTGAAGGAGTTGGGGTGGGAAGAGATTGGATTCATACCTTCCTTAGGGATTGCTGGTTGCAGAGGAGGGATTTGTGTTTATATCCTTCTGTCCAGTGGTGGGATTCAAAATTTTTGTTACTACTGGTTCTGTGGCTGTGGCTTGGTGGGCATGGGAGGGGAAGGAGACTGTAAAATCTCCAGTCAGAGATGGCATTTGCCAGTCCTCCAAACTACTCAAAATTTCCACTACCAGTTCTCCAGAACTGGTCAGAACCTGCTGAAAACCACCTCTGCTTCTGTCCTATATTCAGAGCCAATCTGAAATTACAAACTCATAAACAGCTGACTCAGTTGCCTTGATTCGGATTTTAAAAGCCATTCTAAGCTTTGAAGGTTCAGAGGAAGCCAGGATGCAGGGCATTGCATTCAATAAACAAAGCTTGTCTGCAGTAATGAACTTCTGGCTTGTCTTGGAGAATCGGTTGAATAAAAGAGATGACCTTATTCTGACCTGACATTCTCCTAATCAGTTGAGATGCAGTGTACAGAGTCTGAAATAATATGGGGGCTTTACATAACCAGGGTTTTTTTCCTCAGTTTTTATCTGCTGGAAGTGTCAATCTTCAAATCTTACACTCCATGAACCACAAAACAAACAGTAAGAGAAAAAAACCCTCTGAAATAATCTTCCTCCAGAAATTTGTGTGGCTCCTATCTTCAGGTCATTCAAAAATTTACTGAAGATCAGGTGGTTTTCCCAGATCTTAAGGTCATAGTGACTGTGGAGCCCCCTGTTTTATTTTATTTTGATTTGTTATTATTGTTGTTGTTATTTTTGTTATTATTATTATTTAGCCAACACAATTGCTAGTTCTTTAACTGAAGTTGGCCTTCATATATATCGAGTTCTTCCCAAGAACCTAGGAAGTTGTAATTAATATGTAGATATAGATCCAAACAGTGGGGTCCTTTGCAATTGACTGTTCGTAATTTTGTCAATGGGCAGATTTTCTAAGAGCCGCCCAAGATGTTTTGGCATGGTAGCCTGTGTGCTGATAGCCACAGGGATCACCATGACCAGTGTTATGTATGCAGAGATTGAAATGATTGGTTGTTGTTGTAAAGTGTTTGAAATCATTGGTTGTAAAAGTGCGGGAAAACCCTGCACTCTGATTGGATGGCAGCCGCAGCAGCCGGATATAAATAGCTGCCGCGGCTGAGCCATTCGGGTCCATTCTGAGCTGAAAGTCACAATAAAAAAGAGCTGAAGCACTCCGTATTGTCTCTCCATGCAAACTTAACAGCCAGTTTATGCCATAATCTTTCAATTTCGATTCTCAGATCTTTATATGCAGTTGACATTGTCATTTTATAATTCTGATCCCACAATGTTTGCCATCTCCCTAAATCTATGCCATTACCAAAAATTTTCCCCCAAGCAATCATTGTTTCCTTAACCTGCTCCTCTTTCATTCTAACTTCTAATAAATGACCATAGAGTTTTTTAATCACTTTTTCATTCGTACCCATCAAAATTTTATCTAATTCAGTTTGCTTTTTATAAATACCTTCAGTCCTAACATCCTCATCATATCTGGATTGTATTTGCAAATATGAAAACCAATTCATTTTTATTCCTTGTTCTTGTAATGTTTGCATCGATTTGAGTTCACCCTTTTCATTTAAAATCTCTCCATATCTAATTGTTTGTTCCTTCTTATATATTATTGGATATGAAAAAGCTTCAATAGTAGATACCCATAATGGAATTTGTATATAATGTTGTTTTCTAGTTTTTTCCCAATTTAAAAATAAAGCTTCTCGAACATGGTGTCTTCTAAAATATCCTTGTTTTTTTGTTCCCTTATACCATAAGAAAGCATGCCATCCTAATAGCAAATCATGGCCTTCTAAGGTTAATAATCTATTATTTCTCAATGTTATCCATTTTTTCACCCACATCAAACTTGCAGCTTGATAATACAGTTCCCAATTAGGTAGTGCAAATCCCCCTCTAGACCTTGCATCTTGTAATAGCTTAAATTTAATTCTTGGTTTTTTGCCCTGCCATATAAATTTTGATGTGATTTTATTTAAATCTTCAAAGTACTCTTTCCAAAGTCTAATTGGGATTGTCTGAAATAAATATAAGATTCTGGGTAGAACGTTCATCTTGACTGTCGATATTCTGCCAATAAGAGATAATTGCATACTTTCCCATCTTTCAAGATCTGTCGCTATCTGCTGTTTGAGTTTTATATAATTATCTTCTTTCAATGTACTGCATCTTGATGTTATATATATTCCCAAATATTTAACTTTATTTGCAATCTGTATCTCTAATAAATCTTCTAGGTCTTTCTTACGTTTTGCTAACATATTCTTTGTTAGAATCTTTGTTTTATCTTTATTAATTTTTAAACCTGCCACCATTCCATATTTTTCTATTTGCTCTATCAACTTAGGTGCTGATTTAAGTGGATCCTCTAATATGAATACCAAATTGTCTGCAAACGCCTGTAGTTTATATTCTTCTTTTTTAATTTTCATTCCTTTTATTTCTTCATCTTCTCTAATGGCTCTATTCAGCACTTCTAATGTTAAGACAAACAGCAGGGGCGACAGAGGACAACCTTGTCTAGTTCCTTTTCTTATCTCTATAAATTCTGTCAATTCTCCATTTACCAATATCTTCGCTGTTTGGTTGTTATATATTGTCTCAATAGCCTGTATAAAGTTTTTTTCCAAAGCCCATTTGCATCATTTGCAATATCATAAATCGCCAATTCACATTATCAAATGCTTTTTGAGCATCTAAGAACATCAATGCCATCTGTTTTTCAGGTGTGCTTCAGAGTACTCCAAAGTATCTAAAATTATTCTCACATTTTAGCTTAATTTGTCATTTTGGCAAGAATCCATTTTGATCTGTGTGAATAAATTCATTTAAATACCTTTTCATTCTTTCTGCCAATATTGAAGCAAAAATTTTATAATCTGAATTCAGCAGTGAGATAGGTCTATAATTTTTAACTTGTTGTAGGTCCATTTCTTCTTTAGGTATAAGGGTGATATAGGCTTCCAACCATGTTTCAGGTATTCTCTTTTTTAGTAACACTTCATTCATCACTTCTAGAAGGGGAGTGCTTAACACTTCCTGGAAGGTCTTATAAAATTCACGGTAAGCGTCTGGACCTGGTGCTTTCCCTGTATTTTGTTTCTTCAAAGCTTCTGTCAATTCCATCATGGTTATATTCCCTTCTAACATTATTTCAATATCTTTAGGTATCTGTGGCAGTCTTGTCTTTTGTAAATACTGTTTAATTTTTTCTTCTGGGATATCTTCTTGAGAGTACAGTTTTTCATAATAGTCTCGAATAATTTTTCTTTTCATCATTCCCATATTGTATATTCCCTTTTCCATCTATTAATTGACTAATTTTCTTTGTTTCTCTTTCCTTTCTAATTTTATAAGCTAGCCATCTTCCTGGTTTATTAGCATTTTCAAAATAATTTTGTTTAGTGCCTTTAATCTTTTGAGCAACATCTTCTTTATCCATTAAAGCCATTTTATGTTTAATCATGTCCATTTTCCTTTTAATATCTTTCCCTTGCGGTGATAGTTGTAATTCTTTTTCCAATTTCATGAAATCATCCTCCAATATTTTAAATGTCTTTTTCCGTTTAGTATTTCTTTTCCTTGTGTAGTCATTTATCAATCCTCTTGTATAGGCCTTTCATCATCCCAACGGTTTGTAATGATGTATCTTCTTTTCTGTTTTCCTTGAAGAAAAGGTAAGTTCTGTTTCAATTCTCTTTTAAATTCTTCTTCTTTCAAAATCATATTATTTAATGTCCATCTAGATCTTCTCCTCTGTCCTTTCCAAGCAACTATCAGTGGATTGTGATCTGCCCAGGTCCCAATTTCAATTTGAATTTTCTCTATATCGGAGAGCATATCTGCAGATGCCCATACCATATCTATTCTTGACCATGATTCATGTCTGTTTGAATAAAAAGTAAATTCTTTATTTCCAATATTTCTCTCTCCATATATCTTTAATATTCATTTCTTCTATCATTTGAAAAAAGGACTTGGGCAGCTTTCTTCTAGTTTTCTTTTTAGTTCTCTCAGATTTATAGTCAAGCTGATCATTAATTATCCCATTAAAATCTCCCATCAAAAAAATATTTGCATAGTCGAATTCAGTCACTTTTTGGTATAATTTCTTATAAAATTCTTCTTGATTCTCACTTGGTGCATATATTGCTATCAAAAGCATTTTAATGTTGTTGTCTATTATTTCCACCATTAAAATCCTCCCATCTTCATCTGTATAAATCAATTCTGCAGTAATTATATCTTTAATATACAAGACCACTCCTCTCTTTTTGCATTGAGCCAATGATGTAAATAACTTTCCTAACTTTTTTTGTCTCAATACATATTCATGTTGTTTTTAATGTGAACTTCTTGTAGGCAAATTATATCAAATTTTAGTTTCTCTAATTTATGCAATATTTTCCTTCTTTTAGCAATCAAATTAAGTCCATTTATATTCATCGAAATCAGTTTTTTCCCTTCCATTTTAGGTCTTGTATATAGGTTTTGTTGCTCTAGTCGTTCTAACTTCTCTTCGTTCTCTAGGTAAACCACCTACCGCTCCAAGTTGTTCTTCCTCTTCACTTGTTGCTACACATTCCTTTGGTAGTTCCACAATCAGTTCCTCTTGTCTTCCATTTCCTCCTTTCCTCTAAAATATTCATCGAAAAGAATTCTGCTTTCTCCACTGTATCAATTCTATGTCTTTGTTCCCGCCACATAAACAGAAGGCCTTCTGGTATTAACCACCTGTAATTTACTCCTCTCTTCAACAGCTCTTTGGATAAGAACGCATATTCTCCTCTCTCTTATTCTTCTTGGTACCTGTTTCAATACCGTAATATCTTTATTATTGTGCTTGAATGTCTTATCTCTAGCTGCTTGCAGTATTTGTGATTTAATGCTCTTCTTAGTAAACCTAATATGGATTTCTCTTGGGAGTTTATTCCTCGTTGCATACCTTGTATAGACTCGAAATATTTCATCTATTCCATCCCTCATCTTCTCTTCCGTTGTTTCTAACAATTCTGCCAGTAGCTGTGTCATTTTCTCCAACCGATTTTCACCATTGTCTTCCTCCACATTTTGGAATCTCAGATAGAATTCCGATCTATCGACTTCGCTTCACAGTGATTCATTATGGTCACTCTCAACTTCACTTAATCTGGTGTTGAAACTCTTCATTTTCTTATCTCTTTGTTCTTGCTGCTCTTCAACTTTCTTCATCCTCTCACCATATTTCTCCATTGTTTGCTGTAAAACCTTTATATTTTCATCTGTCTTGTCTAACTTCTGTTCAATTTTCTCTGTTCTTTTTCCAATCTCATTTACCGCTTGTAATATCTTCTGCATTGTATCTTCTTTCTCTTTTTCCTTTTCTTGCTGTGATGTTGTCGATGCAGGAGTTGTTACTTGTGGAATTGAAGATCTTCTACTCATTGTTGCAGAGATTGTCAACACCAATTCCAAAAAAGGAAGAAAAAAAGGGGGGGGGAATGGAAGCCAATAATAAAAAGATAAAAATTAGTAATATGAGAAAGGAGAGGAGGATCCTACTCAAAAAGAAAAAAGAGAAAAATAGTAAAAAGAAGAAAAAGAGGGGTTCAATAACATGTCAATGATATATCAATAATTTGAAGAAACGGGTAAAAATTTAAAAACTAAGAAAAGAATGTATAGATAGAAAACTTGATTTTAAAAAGGAAAGAAGAAAAAAGAAAAAAGAAAGGATCCAATAGATAACTGTCTTGTTTCCGATGTACAAAATGAAAAGCCAACTCTCAAAAGAGAAAAGGCTAAAAATTGGAAAATAGGAAGATATCAATAAGAAAGTTAAAAAGTAAAAAATAATAAAATAGTAAAGTATCCTTTAAGAATAACAAAATATATTTTTAAGGGCTCCAATTATAAAAAATTAAGTTCCAAGCAATAGAAGACCTTGACAGGAAGCAATATCACTCTTTATTCCACTGCCACTATGCAAAGTTCAGAGCTTAACAATTGAAAGAAGAGAGATTCCAGCTCTTCTGTTTTTTGCCTCTCAAAGAATTCCAGTTCTTTTATTTTAAAACTCTTCAAGGTCGCTCTACTCTTCAGTTCCAAACTGCAGGCTCAAAGATATTCCAAAAGCACCTGTCCAGCACTTTCTAATCAACAGAGCCTTGGATACAGTCCTTGCAAATGTATATGTTTGTATAAGATAGCGAGCCTCTAGGTAGCAATATTGTATCTCTCAGCCAACTTTCACTTCCTTGCCGGATGGCTCCCAAAATATATCACTTCCTGTCTCATTCAAAACAAGAAGGACAGAAAAAAAGCTTCAGCAGCCATTTCTTATATGCAAAAAAATGAAAAGTAACCAAGTCAAAATAGCCAAATTACATTAGAGCCCCCAGTGCCAGAAAAAGAAAAAGAAAAAGGAGACAAAGTTCAAACAATATAAAAAGTATTCAAGAACTCCCAAGAAGAAAAAGTGGAGGGAAAAGTCTTTAAAGCCATAAAAAGAAAGAAGAAACAAAACTCTTTACTTTCAAGCCCGTTCTCTTCTGCCGCCTAATCCATCTTGCACTCAATTTCACACCATTAGAATTACTAGGGTGTTCTCAAAGGGTTAACAACAAAATGATCTCACTGACCGACAAACTTCTTCCGATCTCATTCCTCCGGAGCTGTCACAGCTTCTTCAGCCCAATGGCTGCCTCAGCGCGGTAAAGGGCTGTCCTGGATCAACCGGGGACTTTGCGACATCCCTGGGATCAACAGGAGGCGCCCCCAACTTTCACCAACCCTACGAGTTGGTTTAGATCCCAGGGGACCGTCCCAAGCGGTAGTATCGGGGGTGATCTCAGGAGTCAAGATCACCTCCGTCTCGGCGACACCAGCTCTGCCCATCTCCATCAATTTTGATTTTCAGATCTTGATACTTTGTGATGTTCTCCAATTCTTTGTCTTCTATTCTAGTTTTTCACATTTCACTTGTGAGAATTAACAAGGTCAGTGATCAGGCTGCCTTTGTGCTAAACATTGCAAACAATGTTTTCTTTTGCAGAAAAGATGCTGGTGTATTCTTACCTCCTTCATCAGAAGGGTCTGCAAGTTCCGAAAGGCGATGAGTTATGTGTCGCAGCGCAAACGCTTTGAGAACTTTCTCCTCAAGGAGATGAAGAACGACAAGGAAAGTGAGTCCTAAATCTCTCAGTGTCCACACATTGCTGGTTTTTTTTTTCAGGAGAAGTCATCTTTTGTGCTATGATTTATTTTAAAACCAGGAAATTGAGAAAAGGCATCAGCTGGTTCCGATTGCAAGGAATTCAAGCATCCAAAACCATCTTGGTTACCAGGAATGAAATGAAGTTTGAGAGTTTTGAGGGTTTTTAACACACACACACACTTATGTCCTTGCTTCTTCATTATGGGTGTCCAATTCACGTTGTCATGGCAGCGTCATGTGATGTATCTGGACTTTTTTCCCTTTTGCTAAATTGGGTATGGGCATGGCCAGTGCAATCATCATCTTCAGCATCTTCAGCAACCAGCCCTCCACATAGTGTGGAATGGTTCTACTCAAATGGCACTTTGGTTGAATCTGCCCCTTACAGGGAGACGGATTGCAACTGGAAGCTAGGAAAAACATTCTAATAGTAAGACCAAAGCCATAGTGAAGCCAATGTTAAAGATTATTGAACTGAATTATTTCCATACCTCTCATCAGGCATGGATTTTTGTGGAAGATGCTTCCTCTCTTTCTCTCCAGATATACAGAGTCCAACTCAAACAAAGCCCCCAAGTCAGAGCGGAGTTAGTGGGAAGTTAGCGGAGTTAGAACCTGAATTGCCACAGATGAAGCGCAAGCTACCTGGTGGCCGCATCATCTCAGTCAACTTCTTGGTGAATGATCTGTATTTTTATCTAGAAATGGAGAGGTAAGTCACCCCCTGCTATATCGCTTGCCATATCATTCCTGCTTCTTATATTCTGAGATCTATAATATTTATCCCCATTGATTGTATCTGGTGCAATTCTTAGCCATACTCATCGACCATCATGTTGTAAGGCTGTATATGAATATCTCATATATCTTGTTTGGGTTGGATAATTGGCCAATAAGTTCTCCAGCCTGGGAAACATCCTCCTCTTAGTTCACCATAGCAATCTGTGACAGTCACAGAGACCTTTTATCAGGCTGGTGCTGAATTAACATGACAGCTTTTAGCATGGGAATGGGCCACAGGAAGAAATGTTCCCTTGACCCCAAATATGGCCTGTTATTTGCTGCATTGCCAGTCCAGGTACAGATGATATCCACTGCGATGTAGTCTTGACTCCAGTCTCTGTTCCATCAAGAGAGGGCTTTTATATTTCCCATCTCACCTGTCTCTCCTTTTTTTTCTTCTATGTATTACTACCACAGGTTTCTTCATCTGTCTGACACTGTGGTCATGCTGGCTTCTCTTGGGTTCTATACAGAGAGGGATATTGCCTTCTTGAAGAACAAAGTGACCACCATCTCCAAACTATTCCTGAACTCAGATATCCCACCTAAACTTAGGGTAAGAGATCTGAAAACAACTTTTCCAACGTAATGGGGTTAGTTGTGCTTGCAGAAACATAAATAAAAAGATGCTGTGTTTTCAACTTAATGGCAGAGAATAGGCACTGAAGTGGACGGACAGACAGACAGGTAAGATTTAGAGGTTTATAGTAAAGCTCAACTTATTATTATGATAATAGTGGCATGTTTTGTAAAAGCCAAAAAGCAATTGTGTTGCATCCCACACTAGCACAAAATTTGTATCTTTAAGGGCCTATGTTTAAAGGAACCATTCAACTCTCTTTGCTCAGAAAGTTTCTACTTTGGTCTGTGATGATGATTTTCCTACATACATAGAGAGAGCTCTTTTGGGTACTGAGACTGATGACATATAAATTTAATAAGTAAATCAACAAAATAAGCATTTTAAAAAAAGAATCAGTAAATTAATTCTTTCTTGCTATTCATTTTTGAATATTGTAAAGCTTGCCAATTCTTTCATTCTTTGTGCTGCCCCTTCTCCCCTAGAAATCTGACACAGCTCTCTTGATTGGTCTGTATGTTCATGTCTGATAATGATTGGTCTGTATGTTCATGTCTGATAATGATTGGTTTGTACGTTCCTGTCCCTGAACAATTTTAGGGATGTGATTTCACAGAGAGGAGGGAAAGCCTTGTAGTGGCCAACATGAGCTGTTCCTTCCCTTTATTTTCTCCCCTAGGACTTTAATGGATGGCTAGGGAATCCTGGGAGTTGAAGTCCACAAGTCTTAAAATTGCCAAGGTTGGATTTTACTTATTTATTTATGATATCTTCCATGATCAGGTCAATCTCACAGATGCACAGTGTATTCAAATTCGGACTTTAATTTCTGAAGGTGTGGTGAACAGGACTCTTTATCATGGTGCTATCATTTCCATCTTCCCACATTTATTATACTTCTGGAAGAAGTAAGTATTTGTATCACTTGGAATAGATTTGCTGTGTATGTATATTTCAGATGTGTGTTGAGACACTCTTATAGGACCTTTTCCAATTGCAGAAATTGAAGTGTTCTCCACTCATCAGATATCTGTACAGGATTAGCATTTGCTGCACTGACTAGCTATTCATGTTGGCAATGTTATTCATTGATTTGTATTCTGCCTGTATTATTTTTACAATAATTCAAAGCAGCAAACATATCAAACACACCTTCCTCTTCCTATTTCTCCCAAATCAACAATTCTGTGAGGTGAATTGGCCTGAGAAAGAGTGACTGACCCAAAGTCATCCAGCTGGCTTTCAGGGCTAAGGTGGGACTTGAACTTACCATCTCCTGCTTTCTAGCCTGTTACCATTATGATTTGATGTAACTGTTTGACTAATCAGTCAACTAAACTAAACTATCAATCCCTATCCTGCATCTAAAACCTGTGTTCTCATTTGCCACCATATAACAATATCCTGATTTAAAGTATTCAGGGCATGTTATTAAAGCTTTAGTAAGTAAGATTAAACTCCCTGGTGTCATTGTCCTCTTTTCTAGTCTCACTAATAAGTAGAAACTCTCCACTAATCATTGTACAGCTGTACAGTTTAGACCCCATCATCTGTTAAGATCTGCTATCAAGTGTCAGCCCAGCCAGGTAGAGCAGACTAAAAAAATCAATGCGCTAAAGCAGGACTTGCCAACCTTTTGGACCTCAGGGACCACCAAACTCATAGTTTTAAATCCCGTGGACCAGAGACCCTGGGAAAATCCCAAAAAAAGTCTGCAGGAAAATTCTCCACCCCGTTTTCCTACCAATCGAACATTCTTTATTTGGGATTGTAGGATACCGTCTCCAGCTCCATTCTCAGGGGGAGAGAGAGAGAGACTTTTGGCTTCATGCAAGGAAAGCAGCAGAAGCAGCAGAAGTCTTTCTCTCTCCCAAACTCCACCAGAAATGACTCTGTGAGACTTGTCGTGCCGGCACAGCCTCTTGGAGCAGGATGCCTTGCAGGATCCCAAAGACTCATTTCTAGCGGAGTTTGGGGGAGAGAAAGAAAGACTTTTGCTGCTTTCCTTTCATGCAGACAAAAGCAGAACAAAAAAGAAGTGGAAAGAAGCAGCCCGATGGCCATGGAAGGAGCATGGGGCAAGTTCCCCCCTGCCCTTTCTCCCCTCCCCTCACTACCTTGTGTCATTTGCAATGCAAGCGATGCAAGCTTTAGAAAATAGCTTGACCCTTTCCTTTCTGTGGCACCCCCTCAAATATTGGAAGACTGCTATCATGTCTCCCCTGGTCCTTCTCTTCACTAGACTAGCCAAGCCCAGTTCCTGTAACCATTCTTCATATGTTTTAGTCTCCAGTCCCCTAATCATCCTGGTTGCTCTTCTCTGTACTTTTTCTAGAGCCTCAACATCTTTTTTATAGTGTAATGAGTTTATCTAATTGTGCATCAATTTTTTCCTTTAAAGCAAATGGGACCCTCCTGGGCTTTAAACGAATTGGGGGCACCTTGGGGTCTAGGCTGAAAGCAATAGGGGTCCCCATATACTTGCCCAGTCCTTCGCTGAAGACCTCTGGAAACTCAGACTTCAAGGACTCTTCCCAGTCAGAACTGCTCACGTGATGGATGCCAGTCACCTCGATGCCAAGTGGCTTGAACCACTCAAGTCCCAGCAAACTTGGGCGATCCTTGTCCACGATGGTCAGGGGCAAACGTTTGGTGTGGCCTTTAAACTGCACGTTGAAATCTCTCGCCCAACTACTGGAATCTTGTTCCCTTGGTAGTCTTTGAGAGTCAGTGCTTGCTTCTGGAAATGCTTTTTCTGAATTTTGGGAAAAAGTCTGTGGATAGTGTCCCATGACACCATAGATAAATAAGAGCCTGAGTCCACCTCCATTTGGCAAGGTCTTCCTTCAATAAACACCTTCACATGTACTTTTCTGTTTTTTAAGGGTGAAGAATGACCAATAGTGATTGTTTGGTGTGTTTCATTCTTGCCATTTGCTTCTAAATTTCGCCCCATTTTTTCAAGGCAATTGTTGGGCTTAAAGTCTCTATCAGGGAATTTCTTCCTAGCTGGTGGAGTTCTGGATGATTTGCAGACTCTGGCTATGTGACCCGTTTCTCACAACGTAGGCAAATGGAGTCAAAGAACTTGCAATCAGTGCGGGGTGCCCCCCACAGCCTCTGCAATAGAACCCTTGCCTGTTCTTCCCAGAGTCTTTTCTTTTCTTCTCCATTCTGAGTTTAAAATCCCTCCTCTGCCTCACTGCTATCAGAATCAGAGTCTATTTGTTCGAATGAGTAGATGTGGATTTATCCCCATCAGAATGGCTTGAGGCCTGGCTTGAGGCCTTGTTAATCTTTTTCATGGCTGCTGCTGAGGACTTGGTGGCTTCCGCTGAAACAGCTTCTTCAATGGCCTCTTTAAACGTGATCTTAGGTTTCATTAATAGTTTGCTTTGTAAAACCTTATCTTTAAGGCCTAAAACAAACCGATCATGCATGGCCTCTTCTAAGTTGGTAAAGTCACAAGCACCCCCAATGTCCCTTAAACTTGCCACGAAGTCATTAACATTTTCGCTATCCCCTTGATCCCGACGGTAAAATTCATGTCTCTTAATGAGGCACGATACTTGTGGGGCGTAATGGGCTCTCAAAAGTTTTTCTAAATCGGGCCATTCCATTACCTTCAGCTCTGCTGCTCCCGCCAACGCCTTCGCCATTTTGAAGACTGCCGGACCGCATGCGTGAGAAAGACTCGGGATGCCGATCGTTCTCCAGGAACATGTGGAAACGATCCGCATACGATTCCCAGTCTTCCGTCGCCGGATCGAACGGTGCTGGGGGGGTGTTCAGCGCAGCCATCTCGCTCAGTTGCTTGTTCGTCGCGTCGTCTTCTCTTCAGGGAAATCCCATCCTCGTCGCCAGTGTTAAGTTTGCATGAAGAGTCAGACGCGAGGAGTTCCAGCAAAGAAGTTTATTAGTGACTACAGCTCAACAGAACCCGTCCCGGCTTGGCTACGGCTGCTTCTTATAGCCTGCAGCCGTAGCTGCCAGCCAATGGGAGTGCAGGGATTCTTCCCGCACTATTTAAACCAATACCATTTGACATTTTACAAGAACAGTTCAAATAAACCAATAACATTCAAACCTACATACATAACATTTTCCCTCACAACAAAAATACCTGGGCTCATTGAATGATTAAGGAGAAAAATGCTCTCTTCGGACCAGAACAGCCAAGGAAAATTTTAAGCTCATGTATGGATTGAGGATGAGAGAAAGATAATGTAACAATGACATGACAGAATTTAAAAAAGTCACTGGGCATGTCTTTGATCTGGGAAATACCAATTATCATGGACAAAATCAGAGAATAAAGGTTACAACAGGATTATTAAGCTGGTCCCAAAGTTGATTTTGCAATCTAAGCAATACATATATCAAAATCAATTGAAGGTAGGAGCCTGCATGATCTTACTGCTTGTGCAGCTTTTGTGTGATAACTTGATTTTGGATGGTTTAGTAGTACAAAAAGAAAAACTCAAAGAAGAATTGCATGTCCCTAAATAGTCACTCTGTCTACTTGTCTCCTGTTTTTTGGATTCTTTCACTCTACACAAATTATAGCCTAGCCAGCCAAACAGGTGTAAGACAGGCCATCAGAAGGCTCAGGAAGGCTCTAAGTTTGTTTGTCTGCTTTGTTTTTTTGTACCTTTCTTAGCGAGCAACTCTTTGCTTTGCCAAATATGCATTATGTCAATAAAAGCTGCCAGGAGTATCAACATTTTTCCTGGCAGATACTGTTATTGGAAAGTGATGAAATGTTTCAGAAAACATAAAGGAGAAAAAACAGATGAGACTCTTCCTGTACTATCACTGTCACCTACAAAGGCAGCTAGGAGGTCCAGTGGTTTCAGTGGAGGTAAGCAGAACATGCAGCTTCCATGATTTATTTTGTATATGCTGTATGTTATAAAATATGCACTTGATTAGCACATTTGAACTGTATATCACAGCACCAAAAAGCAACTCCTGACCTTTTATAGGGTGCTAAACCAGTGGTTTTCAACTTCAGTAACATTAATCACAACATGGTTACAGTGCGCATATTAAAACAATTTTTTATCAGTGATGTTTTATTTGGGGGGGGGGTATCAGGTGATTATGCCTGTGTTATAATTTGCCTTCACTTTTAATAAATTTATATAGAAGATCATCCAATCATCAGGTTTACTTTGCTCAAGGGAATACAGCTACTGCTGCCTCAACCAAGGGAGGCAACAGATGAATCACCTGGAGAAAAATGTAAGTCTTTTTTAAATATAATTTTATTAAGAATTTTAATTATAGTAGAAAAATGTAATACAAACTAAATTGAAAGAAAGGGGAAAGAGAAAGAAAGATTAAAAAGTGCAAGGAAATGGGAAAAAGAAGTAGAAATATAAAGAAAGAATAGAAATATACTGGTAGTCTTCAACTTATGATCACAATTGAGCCCAAAATTTCTGTTGTTAAGTGAAACTTTTGTTAAGTGAGTTTTGCCCCATTTTATGACTTAAGTGAATCACTGCAGCTGATAAGTTTGTGACACCGTTTGTTAAGTGAATCTGGCTTCCCCATTGACGTTTGCTTGTTAAAAGGTTGCAAAAGGTGACCACATGACCCTGGGACACAGCAATGGTCATAAATATGAACCAGTTACCAAGCAATCTAAATTTTGGTCACATGACCATGGAGATGATGCAAAGGCTGTAACTGTGAAAAGCAGTCATAAGTCACATTTTTCAATGCCACTGTAACTTTGAACGGTCGCTAAATGAACTGTAGTAAATTGAGGACTACCTATATAAAGAAGTGACTTCCAGTTTTTGTCACTAGAGGGAGTCAAGCTATTCTCCAATCCAAAGCAGGGGTCTCCAACCTTGGCAACTTTAAGACTTGTGGACTTCAACTGGCTGAAGAATTCTGAGAGTTAAAGTCCACAAGTCTTAAAGTTGCCAACCTACTCCAAAGCACCTGAGGGCAGGACAAGATGCAATGGGTGGACACTAATCAAGGAGAGAAGCCAACCTAGAACTAAAAAGAAACTTCCTGACAGTTAGAACAATTAATCAGTGGAACAACTTGCCTCCAGAAGTTGTGAATGCTCCAACACTGGAAGTTTTAAAGAAGAGATTGGACAACCGTTTGTATGAAATACTATAGGTTTTCCTGCCTGAGCAAGGGGTTGGAATCAGTGGTGGGATTCAAAAATTTTTTTACTACCGGTTCTGTGGCCGTGGCTTGGTGGGCGTGGCATGGCTTGAGGGCTTGGTGGGTGTGGCAGGGGAAGGATACTGCAAAATCCCATTCCCTCCCCCACTCCACTAACTTGCTTTCCAGCTGTGTTCTCCTGTGCAGGGCAACAAAAGGAGACCCAGCCAATCAGCTGGGACTTGGGAGGCAGTGAATAGAGGGGGTGGGGTCAGTCAGAGGTGGTATTTGCTGGTTCTCCGAAGGACTCAAATTTTCCGCTACTGGTTCTCCAGAACTAGTCAGAACCTGCTAATACCACCTCTGGTTGAAATAGAAGACCTCCAAAGTCCCTTCCAACTCTGTTATTCTATATTCTACTACAAGTATAAACAAACATAGTGATTCTACACTTGCTAGTGGAAAGTCCAACTTCTCTGGATGGTGAACAACTTGCTAAATTCTCAGCTGATGATCAAAATGCCAGCTGGTCATAAACTGGTAACAAGCAAATAAAGCCAGGAAAATCCAACCTAAGTGATTAGAATTTTGTTTTTTGTTTTTTGTTTTGCATTTCCTGCATCCTGATCCTCTCCTTCTTATCAGTCAGATTGAAACAGGAACCATCTAACCCTAAAGAAATTGGCAATTGTCCAGAACTTAGAACTTAGTTGTGGATGAGGGGGGAAAACGAGATGGCTTTATATTACTCCCCCCCCCACCTCCCAAATAGATTGAGGCTTCAAATCTAACTTAACTCCTTTTCCTTGGCAGCATCAATAGAAAGTGCAACTCATAGGAAATCGTCATCTGGTGCCTCTATGCAGAAAAGGTAAAATGTCTTTGAAATATGTTGCCTCTACTTGAGACTTAAAATTCTCTACCAAATTTATACACTGATAAATTAGAGAAAGACGGTTACTGATTTTTCAGTGAAAATTCTCCAGTGAATTTTCAGTGAAAATCCTCCATCAGGTAAGGTATTACATGAGTTTCTTATGGAATGTGTATGTGCATGTGTTTCACTTCTGCAACCAGTGGTAGAAACAGCCAGGCTTACAATTTGGCCAACCTTTTGCATCCTGCCTCCATGCAGAGGGCGTGCTGTTCAGTGGTGGGATTCAAATTTTTTTGCTACCAGTTCTGTGGGCGTGGCAGGGGAAAGAGACTGTAAAATCTCCAGTCAGAGGTGGTTTTTGCCGGTTCTCCGAACTACTCAAAATTTCCGCTACCAGTTCTCCAGAACTGGTCAGAACCTGCTGAATACCACCTCTGGTGCTGTTGCAGCCACTTATGTGAATGTAGAAACACACACAAGTGGCGGAGATTATTCAGAGGAAGTTCTACAAAGCAGCCAGGGCTGGGGAGAAAGCATGAGACATTCTGTCATACCCCTTTTGGAGACTGACTCCGAGGGAGAGGAGGAACAGCTGACAGGGAGTGGAAGTGTGGCTCCGGAGGTTGTGGAGGAGGCTGGGGAAGGGCACAGGCCAGCTGGGCAGTCAGAGGAAGACCCAGGCCCATCCCCTCTCCATCTTAGGGCATGCAGGGAGGAGAGGATAAGAGAGAAACGTGAATGGCATGGTCTATGGGGGAGGAAAGGGCCTTGATCCCCTTCATGGGCTGCAGCTGTGAGAACTGGTTAAAAGGACAGACATGCATATGGGCTAGCGCTGCAAACAAAGCGTGGAAATATCTCTAGTCTGTCATTCCTCTCTGAGTTTGGCGTCCTTCCCAGTGTGTGTTCCGATATCTGTGGGTGTCTTCAAGCCCTTATCTTGCCTGGTTCCCTTAATTGCTTCAGTGTGGTTTGTGTTGTTTTTACTCTTTATCATTTATAGGCATTTTTGGTTTAAATGGCATTTCCTCCTTTTTGTGGGGGAGCTTTTTTGTTTCCAGTCAAGGATATTTGGAGCTTTGAAGCAATGTGAAAAAATAAAAGGGGCTTCACCTGTTTTTGTCACTGTTTATTTTGTATCCCACCCTGGGTCATCACACATTCTCAGATATTTCACAGGGGAAAAAATCTGAATTCTGTGGGATTCTGGCATATCAAGGCATAATCATGGTTGTCAGCTACTTCCCCTGTACTTTGTCCTGCCCCTGACTTGCCCTTATCTTAAGTATAAGAGGGGTGATCCAATACTGTATTTCAGTAGCCTTTCCCTCCATATTCCAATGTGATCCAATGGCAGTGGTAAAGTGACAAGTATTGATTCTGATCAGAAAGAAGCTCTGGGTGTTTAAGTCAACTGATTTAAACTCAGTCTTCTCAGCCATCATTCCATATGCAATTATTCTCTTCCTAAAGAGCTGGAACAGAGTGGCCAATGGAAGGTCAAGGAAACAGCTTGGCACATGTGATCACCATTTGCAACCATCTCAGCCAACATCTGCCAAACAGAATCAACAGAGAAAGCCAGATTCTCTTAACAACTGCATTATTGCAACTGCAGTGATTCACGTAACAACTTTGGCAAAACAAAATCATAAAATTGGTCACAACCCACTTAACAACTGCCTTGCTTAGCAACAGAAATTCTGGTCCCAAACGTGGTCATAAGGACTACCTGTATGGTTGGACATGTTTGTTGCACAGAAGCCATAGCCTAATAATACCAAAAGATCAACTAATTCCTAATTCAGTCATGAATTCTTATAGCATTATGTACCTCAGCTTTAAATTGTTAAATTTGTTTTTGCTTGCATTCTGACACAGGACATCAGTTTTTGAAGATGGAAAAAAAGTGTTTTAACAGCTTAATATCTTCCCTTCTGGAGGCACGATGTCACCATTTTCTCAATGGGTGATACATTTCTGCTGCCACATGTGGAAACTGAGGTCCTTGTCGATCACCACAGCAAGTAACAGGGCTTTGACAAGCCTGAAAAGATCTTTGGGAGCTAAGTGATAAAAGTATATTTTCCCTCCTGGGGTATATTTTTGTAATCCTTTCTATTAATTCTCAGAAAGCAGAAGCAACCAAGAAAAAAAAGGATAAATGGAAAAGAAAGAATTGAGGATATATGTGCATACATGGATAAGAATCAGTGCAAAATTTAGAGAGCCCCTGCAGTATAATTAAAATAGGTTTATCCACCCCCTTGGTATATTTTAAGATTGAGTGGGCAGATTTCTATTTTATTATAATGACAAGTTATCATTTCAGGTTTTATTTGAAAAAAAAATGATTGTTTGTTTCAGTTCAGAAGATGAAACAGGGACTTGTAAGAGATAATAGCATTTCTGGAATAAGCAGTTATCTTAATCATGAAATACTGGTCTCTTATTAAACCTCCCGTCAGATCTTTCTGTATTAGCAAGCTTAATACAAGGATCTTTCTTTCTTCAATCATCCCAGCAGATGTCACACAATCAGCAGCTACTGTATCACTCTGTTTTTCCCAGGTTAAAAAAATCTACTCTCAATCTAAAGATTTGGTAGCATCTTCAGCAGTGGGACAATACTCCCTTAAAGAATCTAAATTTCCATCTGTCAACATTAGGGAACAGCATCCACAGCAAACTACTGTGACACCAAAATAATGGCATGCATATATTGATGCTATCTTACACCAACTGTCCTTATCTGTTTGCATCCTGATGTCTGTCTCAATCACACAAGTCCCACACAAGGATGATGCAGTCATACACATTTTGTCATTTGTTTTGTTGATGGTGATTTCTTAACCCATAACTCCAGGAAAAGGAAAGGGGGCAGAAATAATGTTCTGGTCTTATTTTTAAAAAATCCTTCAGTATAAGAGACTTAGAAGCCTCACCTTTACCTCTGTCCCAGAATTACGGGACTCAGTGATTTCCTTCCATGGAGCATCTCCTTCACACAATAATATATGCATAAATATTGGGTTCTTAGTGCTATCTGAGCTTGGTGTTTCTCTGCGGACTCTTCCATGCATCAATGATGTTTGTTAGCCTAGTAAAGAAATCTCCTAGAAAGGAAATCAGCCAAGCACAGAGAACACCAAGAACCCAACCATTCAATCCTGAGCAACATACATTTTCTACAATTGGATGCATAACTATTTCTGGATGAATTAATCCACTGAATCACTTTGAGAAGCCACAGATACATACATTGCACTTGCATACCAAAAGAGGGCCAGTATACATTCATGATATTATTACTGCTACCCACTAAAAATCAGAATTACAACACAGGGTCACAGAATCCACCAAAGTCATTGGTACTCTCTTTTGCAATCATTACTCCCAAGTACCACCTTCCCCCCGCCCCCAAAATGCAGAGTTTCACTCTTAAGAGCTTTTACGGTGACTTAAAAATCTGGGACTACTTCCAGTAGCTGCTAATCCACTATTTTTCGACATTGGCATCTTGAAAATATGTGGACTTCAACTCCTAGAATTCCCCAGCCAGCATCTGCACATTTTCAGGTTACTTAAGTGGAAAAACACTGCTACCTAAGTGGGAAAACACTATCTCTCCATGTTTCCTGAGCCCAAACCCTGAAACCCCACCTGGCTGTTTTTCTGTATTCTAGAAGGAAAGTGAACTCACTATATTAGAAAGAAGCTACTGTATGTTTCTTTTGATATCATGGATATATGTCCTGGAGGTATGTACTGCATTGTTACACATTTATAAACAAACCCAGATCCTAGATAGATAGATAGATAGATAGATAGATAGATGATAGATGGATGGATGGATGGATGGATGGATGGATGGATGGATGGATGGATGGATGGATAAATAGATGGATGGATGGATGGATGGATAAATAGATGGATGGGTGGATGGATAAATAGATAGATAGATAGATAGATAGATAGATAGATAGATAGATAGATAGATAGATATAGATGGATATAGATGGATGGATGGATAGATAAATAGATGGATGGATGGATGGATGGATATATAGATATAGATATATAGATATAGATATAGATATTTATTTATTTTATTTTTATTTTATTTATTTGTCAAGCAAGTATTAGATAACAGGTATAAGTATAAGCATGGTTATGAATACATGAAATGGATACGAATAAAAAGAAACAATAGGACAGGGACGGTAGGCACGTTGGTGCACTTATGCACGCCCCCTATATATATCTCTATATATCTCTATATAGAGATATATATTTATATATCAAGAAATTTGAAACAGGAAGGGATAGTTTTCCTGCAAGTTTCTCTTTCATTTGTAAAGGGATTTTATGTGAAGCAGTTACAGAGCATAATGAAATGTGTTTTCTTTTTCTGCAGCTGCATCTACAAAACATTGCTTGGCATCCATTCGTAGGTCAAAGAGCTTCACATCAAGCAAGGAAGGCTTGCAAGCCACACTTTCTCTTAACATAGATATTAAACAATTCTCTTTTTGTATTTCTCTTTACATCTGGTGCATTTTATTTATTTTATCTGGTGTGTTTTAAATAACATCAAACAGCATTTTAACACATTGCTACAATGAATCAAAAGCAGAAGTTTTACCTGCAGGAATTGATTGTCACTTATATTCACTGATATATAAACTTCAATAAATTGTTAAATTTGGAAATAGAATGAGATTTATTTTTTGTATCTTTATCTCACCTTTCTTACTTTATAAGTAACTTTATAAGCAAATATACATAATATTCCTTCCTTCTCCTACTTTCCCCACAAGAACAACTACAACCCTGTGAGGTGGGTTGGACAGCTGTCATGACAGAAAGCTGTCATATCATGTCCTTTACCCTGTATTACAATGAAGAAAAAAATATTTTCATTGTTAAGTCACATGTGAACATTACTCAGCACTGATATGATTAAAGTTGCACATGACATATATAACTCTACAAACTTCATGTCTACATATGAATATCAAATCACTAAAGTTGCTCTCTTAATGCTTTTGCTCACTTTTCTTAATCAGAAACCACAGCTATCAGAAGCAAAGGTTCTTTCTGTTCATTTGATTTGTTTCCACAGGAAGAGCAAACTGAAATTTGCAGAAGATTGGAAGATTAAAACATTATGTATTATTTGTTCATTCAGTCCTGGCCTTGTAAAAGAAAAAAGAAAACTAGGTTCATTCCAGCTCTTAAGCTGTGTGTCATGCCCCCTGTTAGAATCTGACTCCAAGGGAGAGGAGGAACAGCCGACAGGGAGTGGGAGTATGGCTCTGGAGGTTGTGGAGGAAACTGGGGAAGGGCACAGGCTGGCTGGGCATTCAGAGGAAGACCCAGGCCCATTCCCTCTTTATCCTAGGGCACGCATGGAGGAGCAGATAAGGGAGAGACATGAATGGGGTGGTCTACGGGGAAGGAAAAGGTCCTGATCCCCTTCATGGGTTGCAGCTGTGAGGACTGTTTAAAAGGACAAACTGAGCATGGCCCAGTGCTGGAAACAAAGCGTGAAATAATTCTTGTCTTTCAGTTCTTATCTGAGTTTTGGCATCCTTCCCAGTGTGTGTATTTCGATATCTGTGGATGTCTTCAAGTCCTTATCCTGCCTTGTCTCATTAATTGCTTCAGTGTGGTTTGTGTTGTTTTTTCTATTTATAAGTTATATGTATTTTGAGTTTGAACGGAATTTCTTCCTTTTCGCAACTGTTTGTGAGGGAGTTTTTTCTCCAGTCAAAGATAATTGGACCTTTGAAGCCAAGTTGAAGGAATTAAAGGGACTTCACCTGTTTTTGTGACTTTGTTGCTTTTGTATCCCACCCTGGTCATCACACTGTGGCTACATCTGAAATGGTGTTGAAACCTCTGTGTTTTTACTGATGGCTTCTCTGATGTTTCAGTCCAGTCCTGAAAAGACCTCTCCACAATGTGGTTCAACTGGCCAAGCCACCACTGGTACAACAGTCTACTAATTCTGCACCAGCCCACTTCATTAGTGACATGCAGAGTACTGTGAGATTAGCAGGAGATTTCATTGAGTTCCTGGAATATATCTAGATGGAATATATCTAGAAAAAGGAAAGGTCTCTCCTGCCCAATTGGAAGTTTGACATCTTCCAAAAGCGTTTGATAGTTTTGATTGATTCCTATGACATGACAGCAACCCCAAGCTTTAAGAGAATGCCAGAGGGAAATGTATAATAATAGTGGATAAATTGTGCACAAGACCCCCCTTTATATTTTCTCTTTATATCTGTCAAATGACAGGGACTGACAGGGGATCGGGGTTTTTAATTTGATTGTTTATTTGGCATAATTTAATATCTTTTTAATTTCTTTTAACTTTTGTACTTTTCTGTCTTTTATGTACGCCGCCCTGAGTCCTTCAGGAGAGAGGGCGGCTTATAAATCCAAATAAAACAAACAAACAAATGATGTATAAATTTAAACTGTGTATTCTAAACAGATCCATCAATGGGGATCACAAAGAGGAACTTGTACAGAAATGCATGGGGCACAACACTTTTTCATTGCTACCACACCGATAAAGATCACTTTGCTCTATCAGATTAGTTGGGTAGATTGACTTGAGTTTATTATGGAAAGGGAAAAGTTCCCCTCGCACATACGTGCTAGTTGTTTCTGGCTCTAGGGGGCGGTGCTCATCTCCGTTACAAAGCCGAAGAGCCAGCACTGTCCAAAGATGTCTCCATGGTCATGTGGCCAGCATGACTAAACGCCAAAGGTGCACAGAACACTGTTACCTTCCCACCAAAGTGGTCCCTATTTTTCTACTTGCATTTTTACATGCTTTTGAACTGCTAGGTTGGCAGAAGCTGGGACAAGTAAAGGGAGCTCACTCTGTTACACAGTGCTAGGGATTCGAACTGCTGAACTGCCGACATTTCTGATTGACAAGCTCAATGTCTTAGCCACTGCGTCCCTTTCAAGTTTATTAGCAAGATACAAATCAGCTGAAAGCCCAGAGAAAAGTCTTGAGAGTCTGGCATGCTATGGAAGTAGATGGAATGGGCCACCTCAGCCATCATTTCCAGCTCTCTGTGTGTCGAATGATCAATAACTTTCCAACGTTAATTAATAACATCCAAGAAATTGTTTGGGTTCAGATCTCAGTTAAGATTCAGGGAATCAAATGCCATGGCTTGATTTTGAATATGATGCCGCTAGGATCTAGTGAGCTGAAGATTTTAAACAGTCTTCATTTCATATCAAGGGTGAAAAGAAAAAAAGATGGACACATAGCAAAAGCTAATGAACAAAGGGAAATAGTTCCAGTTTTGGGTTGATGCTTTCTCTTTCTTTACAAAGGTCTGTTAACTCTCATTGCTTCATTTCTCTTGAGGGGTTGGCCAAATACTTTTGTACTATAGTGAGTCCCTGATTTCATTGAATCACTGCCTCAATGGCATAGTAAATTGGCTGGCACTGTCTCTTTTTGGGGCTGCTGAATGTATTTATAGCTCAAAAACGGCAAATGAGCCAAAGGTGGTTTGATCCTAGCCGAAATGCTACATGCAAACTATTTGGAACTATGGTAGTCCTTCTAACTTTCTATTGCCACTCTTGAAAAATTAATGGCATTGATCAAATTAAGATTTTAGAATATAAAATATTTTTAAAATATGCAGGTCTATCCTGACTTCAGCAACTTGGAGTCAACAGCAAGGGGCTATCATTGCTAGGACTCAAAAGTGGTCAAATGCTCTTTGGGGTTTGCCTAATCCTGTCCCAGCTGGGATGAAAATATTCAAAGTCATTAATTCACATTATACAGTGGAGAGATTTGTAACTTAGAACAGATTCGTAAGAGAAAATCAACCTTCAAGAAAACAATGAGATTATCTTCTAAGGAGAAAATTCAGACACACGCACATATTTCAGTTTTTGAAATGAGACCTTATATGTTATTGAGGTGTAAATCAATTTGTGTAAAAAAAGTCAAGGTTTTAAGCTCCCCTATTTTGATTTTGTTGTGTTTTTAGGCTGTATTAGAAAACTTTAAAGAATCGTCCTAGAGACTGTTGACTTCCTGCACTGCAGTGCTTCCTGCCGATGATATTTACGGCAATTTTGGACAAGTTGCAGAAATAAATTAAAAGGAATTTTCTTCTTTTCAACATGCTATCATTTCTCTTGATAAACATTGGATGGGTGTTTTCATATGTTCAAGTAAGTGATGAAACAAAAATACAGTTTTGAGACATTTTACACACCAACAAGTTTATTGCAGCATAGGCTTTCAGTTTATCATACCACTTATATGGCGTGACATCACCAATTAGGAATAATGCATACTCATAGAGATGTAGGCAATCAAAGTGAAATTTCATGCGCTAGGTGCAGAGAGTAATAATTATCCACGTGGTCATTTATAATATAGTTTCACAGTTCCCAAACTCAGCAGTTGCAGCACCAGTGCAGGGTGCTGCAATGAACTCACAGGAACATCACATGATACACCAGTGATACTTGACAACTGTCAGATACCACACACACTACAAGCCTAGGATCAGTGTAAAAACATATTGGGATGAAGGCACTGAAGACCAAAAACATTTGGAAATCCCTGCTGAATATAATATGGAGCTTTTTGCATGGACCGTGTTGGTTGTTCATGGTAATTCAGCCAAGGAGCACAACTAGGAGTATTAGCTCTATCTTTATTGCAAAGTTATCTTGCAATTTCTCCCCTTCTTTCTTTTTACACACCAGAACACTAGGTGTGGGCTGAGATCTCTTTTACATGCCAGTTGTCCACTCTATGGCTTTTCCTCCACTGGCCTCCCATTCATTTATTTTGCATGCTGCAGAGCACACTCAGAACTTCAGTGGCAAAAATAATAATTTTAAAGTGCCTCTTTATCATCTCTAAGCCTGCGTGCACTTAAAACCTGACCGAAGAAATAGCTTAGCCTAGTAAAAAATTATTTCAGCTTGCTAAAAAGCACTGACCTCTGCTTGCAAAGAAGCAGAGCAATAGGAATAGCTCATGCAGCTCAATAAATGCAGAAGTGAAACCTCAAGGAGTAGTTGTGAGAATTCTGGCTGCTGTGGCTTCATTTGCTGCTATTGGATAAGACAAAGGGGATCCTGGGTTTCAAGGCAGGGGAGCTATGGCTACAGGATATCATTAACTGACCAAATGTGTTGCATAACTTCGTAAGTTGCTTCTTCAACCTTGCCAAGTGGGCAGAACCTTGTATTCTGCCCCTGTGGGGTTACAATAAAAGTGCTTGAAAGCAGAGGTTCTCCACTCACTAAAAAGGGTAAGGGGCTTCTTTTGGACAGAAACTGACTTTGAGATATAAACTCCTATATCTGCAGTTCCATTAACAAATACAACATATTAGGTTGGAAAGGAAGCAGATATGCAACTCCACCATGCCTTGTCCAATGCTGTGGGAACTAGACTAGACACGATTGCAAATTTGACAACTGTACATTCTGCATTATTTGATTTCTCTGGGGGTACCTTAATTAGAAGTTGTAGTTTGACTAGACTGGATAGTCAATGAGCAAGAGAATGTCTAAAGAAGATTTTCCAGGATGACATACAGTATTAACTGCTGATAAAACTATTGATTGGTTTTAGTTAGAACATATATTGACTATTATATTGACTGTTTCCTAGTATGATTTGATTGCTTATTGTACCCTATGACTATTATTAAGTGTTGTACTTTATGATTCTTGACTCTTGATGAATGTATCTTTTATGTATACTGAGAGTATTTGCACCAAGACAAATTCTTTGTGTGTCCAATCACACTTGGCCAATAAAGAATTATATTCTCTATATGTAAGTCACATTCAATAATGTCATTAAACAACCAATGCTCGTTGACCCATGTTACGGGTGTGAAGAATTCTTTGCATTTGGAAAATATTTGTTGTACTCCGAGCCATACAAAAGCTGATAGATATGAAGGGTTAAATCTGGAAAGAGGTTCAGAAAATAGTCTGCAGGATCCTGAATTATTTCTTTCACCCTGAAATGAAGGAAAATACAGTTTTTAATATAAACAATATGCAAGCAGTAGTTTGTCCTGGGTGAAAGATGATGAAGCATAGCTAAAACATGAATGTCAACTTGTTAAGCTGTAAAGCTGTCTGGATGCGGTACGGATCTGGATGGACGGAAACATGCTTTGGCTCAACCCGGCCAAGACTGAGTGGCTGTACATACCGGCATCTCGGTCCAGTCAGGAGTGTCCATCGTTGACCATAGGGGGAGTGGTGTTGCCCCCTGTGGATAGGGCGTGGAACCTGGGGGTCCTCCTGGATGCGTGGCTCCAATTGGAGGAACAGGTGGGGGCCGTCGCCAGGGGGGCCTTTGCCCAGGTCCAGCTGGTTCGCCAGCTTCGCCCGTTCCTGGACCGAGATGCCCTGCGTACAGTCACTCATGCCCTTGTCACCTCGCGACTTGACTACTGCAACGCTCTCTATTTAGGACTGCCCTTGCATACCATCCGGAGGTTGCAGCTGGTGCAGAATGCGGCCGCACGGGTGGTGATGGGAGTTACCCGATTCTCCCATATTACCCCCCTCCTGCGTGGCCTGCATTGGTTGCCGGTTGCACTCCGGGTGAGATTCAAGGTTTTGACTTTAACATTCAAAGTCCGTCTGGCCCCTGACCTCCGCACTTTCCTTGATTTAAAGACCTGGTTGTTTGACCAAATCGGGCTGTGATCACCTCACCAGGGCCAGGGGATAATTTTAAGTATTTTAATTTGGTTTTATTGGGCTTTAAATTGTTTAATTCTTTTTAAATATTTATTGTATTGTATGTTTTAACTGTGAGCCACCCCGAGTCTTCGGAGATGGGGCGGCATATAAGTCCAATAAAATAAATAAATAAATAAATAATGCCATTGTCAGCCAGGAAAACATGTGTTTTTGCATCTGTGAACTATGTATACTGTGAAAGACTGCATAGTTATTAAAATCCAAGCATTTCCTAGGAGTTGGCTTGATAAATTTCTTTTTGATCATAAGAGGTCCCATTGACAATTCACCCACCAATAAACTCAAACCACTACTTTGCTAGTCTGATTTGCTTTAAATACCCTGCTCTCACGTTTACTGTAGCCAATAGCATACAACTCCTTTGATCCTTCAATACTGGGACATTTTTTTCTTAGACATGTTCTTTTAACCAGTGCTGGGATTCAAACTTTTTTACTACCCGTTCTGTGGGTGTGGCTTGGTGGGCGTGGCAGGGAAAGGATACTGTAAAATCTCCAGTCAGAGGTGATATTTGCTGGTTCTTCAAACTACTCAAAATTTCCGCTACCGGTTCTCCAGAACTGGTCAGAACCTGCTGAATACCCACCTCTGCTTTTAACATGCAGCTTTTCCTCAAGTTTCTGCTTTTCCAATCTGTTTTTCTTCCAGTCTTCAATCTACATTTGCTTGGGTTTTCTCCTCACCACCTCACAGAAACATTTTCCTCCCGTCCTCAAGAAGGCCAGAGTGTGACGAAGACACACTGTTTCAAAAACTACAGCCCTCTCCCCACTATTGTTCTTCCCAGCCTGCCAAACAGGCCAGAAAACTTTGCTGTGTTGCTATGGGGGAAAACTGGAGATAGGATCAGGTGCAGGAAAGGGAAAAGATCCCGTCTGCTTTGCTTTTTCTCCTCTCCAGCATGCATGGAGATTTCCTATAGAGTGGGAAAAAAAGTTCTTTTCTCTTATATAACTTACAGGTTCTTCTCTCTTATATTCTACAGCAAAAATCCATGGCAGTTGGAGAGGAGAAAAACTTAGTCATGCAGGCATTGCTCGGTAGGTACAGGCAGCAATGGTTACCAATAGGAACAGAAACTTTTGAGGATGGATGGGAGGGGCAGCCATCAAATGATCCAATTGGAGCCTGGCAAATCACTGGTTTCTCTCATGCTCCCCACCCCCATAAATCAGAAGGTCCATCTAGCTGCTAGAATTCAGGGGTGTCAAACTCATGGCCCACAGGCCAGATGCGTCACACGCTGGCCATGCCCACCCATTTAGCGAAGGGGGAAAAAGTCATGATATGTCACATGACGGCAATGCAACACCGTGAGTTTGACACCCCTGAATTCTAGCAGGTTGCATTGAATTTTCTAATAGAAAAGGACCTTCTCGCTGGAGCAGTTTCAAACTTCAGCCTGTCCCTGCAGAGTGCTGGCCAAAAGATGGAATCTCTGTCGGGAAGGCTTATCCCACACAAAACTGTCCTGTGCCTGGCTACTTGACCCTATTTTTGTATTTATTTTCTTTCCAACTTTTAGAATTTCCCCCCTTTCAGAGGGGAGAGATTGCTTAAACGAACTATCTCTTCCCAAACTCTTTTCTTCCCAGCTCAGCACTTTCTTAAAAGGTGCCAACCTTACAGATTAATAAGCTCAGCTCTGTGACCTTGATTAGTTAATTAGCATATTCTGCAGGCTTCCTATTTTCAAATTGGCAAGACTTTGACCAGTTTCATCCAAAAGGCTTTCTTTTGCCTCCTAGGTGCAGGGAACACCCTAAGCAAACAACCCTAACCAAACAACCCACCCCCATTCTTTTCAATGTCTATTCCCATTGTGTGCTTTCTTATTCATTTGTAATCTCTTCCTCTTGGTTGGGTATAAACACAAACATGAATTTTCCCTTGATAATCAACTCAGAACAAATGTAATGATTCCAAGGTGTTGGGAACTGGCAGAAAGGGGTTCTAAGAATTACCCCTTTCCCCCAGTTTCTTCGTAAATTGAGTTCTGAAAACCTTCCCCGTCACTTGAGCTCATCCAGCTGTTTGAGGTCAAACTCTTCTGATGCTGTATGCAAAGGAGCCGGTTGCCCTCCGGGTGAGATTCAAGGTGCTGGTAATTACCTATAAGGCCCTACATGGCTTAGGGCCGGGGTATTTATGGGAACATCTACTGCCAGCAACGACTGCCCAGCATCCTGTGCGCTCCCACAGGCAGGGCCTCCTTGGGGTGCCATCGGCCAGACAGTGTCAGCTGGTGACCCCAGGGGAGGGCCTTCTCTGTGGGAGTGCCCACCCTGTGGAATCAGTTGCCCTTTGAGCTGCGGATGGCCCCTAACCTTTGTTCCTTCCGGGACCTGAAGACATGGTTTTTCCAACAGGCTGGCCTGGACTGAGGGGGTGGGTTTTTATTGGTTTTTTACAGTATATTGGTCGTTGTTTAGATAATTGTTCAGGATCTTTATTTAATAATTTTTTGGGATCTTTATTTAATAATTTTTAAATAATTTTAAATTTTGTATTGTATGTTTTTACTGTTGTGAGCCGCCCTGAGTCCTTCGGGAGATAGGGCGGCATATAAATCCAAATAAATAAATAAATAAATAAATTTCTTAATCAAGCTTTTCAAGATCTATTTGTACTCTGGCGTCCCCCTTACTTTCTTGTTCTTTGACATCTGTCTTGCAAACTCTAAATTAAGCCTCGACAGACATTATGGCACCAAAAGGGTAAGAAGGCAACAAGCCAAGGAAGATAAAGCCTTACAGTCTCTATTTCCTTTGACCCAAGTCAGAGTAGATCTTAAGCTTGTACAAACATACACATGGAATTCTCAAAATCAAAATTGTCTTTTGTTCTCACAGCACATTTAATTGTTCTGCACATAATGAGCAACCTTGTTTTTTTAGAAACAGAGGTAGTTCTAGACTTACATTCGTTTAGTTCAGGGGTCACCAACCTTTTGGACCTCAGGGACCACCAAACTCATAGTTTTAAATCCCGTGGACCAGAGACCCTGGGAAAATCCCCCAAAAAGTCTTCAAGAAAATTCTCCACCCCATTTTCCTACCGATCGATCATTCTTTATTTGGGATTGCAGGATACCATCTCCAGCTCCGTTCTCAGGGGGAGAGAGAGACTTTTGGCTTCATGCAAGGAAAGCAGCAGAAGCAGCAGAAGTCTTTCTCTCCTCCAAACTCCACCAGAAATGAGTCTTTGTGAGACTTGTAGCACCAGCGCAGCCTCTTGGAGCAGGAGGCCTTGCAGGGTCCTAAAGACTCATTCCTGGAGGAGTTTGGAGGAGAGAAAGAAAGACTTTTGCTGCTTTCCTTTCATGCAGCCAAAAGCAGAAGAAGAAAGAAGCGGAAAGAAAAAGCCTGGTGGCCAGATGAGGCGCATGGGGCAAGTTCCTCCCTCCACCCTTTCCCCCCTCCCCTCACTACCTCATGTTATTTGCAAGCCTTGTGTTCCCGGGGGCCATATGAGTGGCACAGCCTTGGGTTCCCCACACAGCCTGGATTGCTTTGGGGGGTGCTTTGGGGGCAACATTTCTCTGCAGACCACCAAAATTTTCTCACAGACCACCAGTGGTTCCCGGCCCACTGGTTGGCGACCACTGGTTTAGTTCAAAGTTACAATGGCATTGAAAAAATTGATGTATGATGTTTCTCACAAGTATAACCATTGCAGCATTCCCACGATCATGTGATCAGAATTCAGATGCTAGGCAACTGTTTCATATGTATGATATTTGCAGTGTCCTCAGATCATGTGATCACCTTTTGTAATCTTCTCACAAGCAAAGATAATGAGGAAGTCAGATTCGCTTAACAGCCATGTTCCTAACGTAACAACTGCAGTGATTCATTTAACAACTGTAGCAAGAAAGGCCATAAAATGGGGCAAAACTCACTTAACAACTATCTCACTTAGCAACAGAAATTTTGGGCTCAATTATGGTTGTAAATCAAGAATTACCTGTACCATATTTTAGAACAGTCTATTATATTATGCCAGTTATATATTTAACATAAGATATTTCTTTGGAGTTGCCTATGGATATATCCTTGGTTTAGGTTTTCTTAGGCCTCATAGCCAAAGGAATTTGACTTAACCTTGTTAAGAGCTACATGGTACCTTATGTTTTCTTAGGCCTCACAAGCCAAAAGGAGCTACATGATATCTTATGTTTTCCTAGGCCTCACAGCCATAAGAATTTGTCCTTGGTCAGAGCAACAAGATACCAAATGTCTGACAGATTTGATGTATACTACTCCCATTGCATTCCTTTCAGAGCTACAAGATAACCAATGCCTGACAGACTTGATTCATAGTACCCAATTGCATTCCTTCTCTAATTAAGCTTTTGTTTTCCCTGGGTTAGGTTTCTATTCTGCTGAAATTTGTGATTTCCTGTAAAACCAGGTGGTGTTTTATTGATACGCATGCTCAGACTCACGCTATCTGGTAACTTTCCATGTACTACCCCTTTCTTGCTGTAGTTACCCTCCCTGCTAAAACTGCATAATAAAAGAGACTGTTGCATCTGTTCTGGGACACAACATCACCCCAGGCACTTCGTGCTCTCTCATCTTGAGAAACTTCCTGTGTGGTGCCTCTTATTTGACTTCTTTCGCCCTTAGGACCCCTAAATTGTCTCGAGGGCTGAGACTGCTCCTCATGGGAACCCAGGACAACATCAGCAGGGAACCTAGGACAACGAGTAAAGTGTTGCAGACCTTGCTGCAGCATCTGGGGCTCGTCCGGGATCCTGTTGAGTTGTCCAGAGGCGATCATTGTCTAGTGATGCGCCACCTTCACCCTCATTGCTTACCCGTCCGACGCCGACAAAGTGCACACGTAAGTAATGGGCTCCTCAAACTCGAGAGACTCGTCAATGCATAGGATGAGCTCTATTCTCTGGTGAAGAAGGCTAATTGTTTGCAAAAGGTTAATGGCACCACTGTCTATCCTCTTTCTAAGAAATCTCTTACCTTTTCTATCCTATGTTCATGAGAAGTGTCCTGCCTACCGAGGAAGGTACCCTTAAGAAGGCTACCTGGATGGCTGCTCTTGGCACCCCTCTATCCTAACTCTCCTTCTATTGATTCTGCTCTGCTCTCTTCTAATATGGAGGAATCCCTGCCAAAGGTCTCTCCACCTCCTGATGAGTCTCCTACAGTCCCTGCAGCTGCCTCTGCTCCCCCAGCAGACACAGCTTTTCTGCTCCTGCAGCATCTCTCCTCCCCGGAGGATACAGACACCGACTGCAGGAACCTTTTCTGCCTTGGCTTCTTCCTCTCTTTCTCTAAGAACTGAACCCCGATATCGCTTACCCTCTAACCCTTAATCCAGCGGGAGGAGGATGGGTACATGAGAACATCAACAAGCGTGGGTGCTTAAAAATTTAAAAGAAGCTGGTGGGAGATAGGGAAATGGTATCCTGAACTTAATAGAATAGAATAGAATAGAAGGTTAAGGATACCCAAGGCTCCAGTCCAAATATTACATCGATGGTATCAATGCTGTCATGCAGTGGAAACATCTGGCTCTGATGTCTCAGCAAAATAATAATTGACTATAAGCCCCCTCCTGATTATGATCAGGTAAAAATTGTCACTCCAAAATCTTCTAATTGGACTTTCAGCTCCTTCTGAGCAGGCTAAATTTTTGATTCTCCAAAGCCATTGTACACCCCATAAGGAAAATATTAAAGGAACAATTAGAAGAAGGGGGAGATTCAAGCTAGAAACCCAGGACAGAGACACATAAATTTATTTGTTTGAAATTTTTATGTTTAATCCTTTTTAATTATTTAATGCTTAAGAAGATAGAACAATAGATGTAACTAGAATACAGGCAACTGCTCTCTTCTGATGCACTGGATGGCAGAATTGAAAGTGGAAGGCATGCCCTATTGATTTCAATAGTCCACAATTAGATCTGCTGATCAGAAGCATGGAATGAGACACAGATCTGTTAGGAAGCCCCTCCATACAGTACAATGGGGCCGTTCAAAGAAAATATGGTTTATTTACTGTTACATGTTAGGAAGAACTAAGAGAAGATGAAAATGTTTACTATTCTTTTCATGATGTGATTTTCATTAAAACTTCTTAGATGTGATGTATAATAATGTATAATAATTGCATGCAGAATTGAGCTTAGCTGTGTATGTATAATAATGTAAATAAGTGTATGCAGAATTGAATAGGATTGAATTGAAGAAAATATCCTTTACCTGTGTATAGCCCTAATTGGAATTGCTGAAGTTCAAAATAAATTAATTGTAACATGTTTGGCAACCAGAGAATTAAATTGGCTTTTGGATTGGACTTAGAGTTGTGGGGGCAGATAGGCAGTGGTTCGGGCCCACAATCACCTTTGTGATTGGAACCGCTCCTTAAGTTCTCCCAATGCTCTGAGAACAAACTACAGGTTTAAAAAAAAATGTGGAAACTTAAAGGGACAAACCCTCCTCAGGTCTGGAAGTGTTGTGTGTGAGAATGTGTCTGTATGCAATCATTTCCAGCCCTGGAGGATGAGATCCTCTACAATGGAGCTTATTGGCTCCCAGAAAAGAATTGTCGTATGATTACAGTGTAAATGTGTGAGTATGTTGATAGTAAAAAAGGTGGTAGAAATGTTTGTGTGTTGACCCCTATCCCAGATTGAAAGGAGAGTAAGAAAGAGTGTGAGAAAGGTCCGGACCTGAGAAAGATAGGATTATTTGTGTGTGTATTTGTGTGTGCTTTACTCATGATGAAAATTATTTGTGTGTGATTTATTGGTGAAAAGAATATTGAGTGGAAAAAATGGATGAGATTTATTTTAAACATTCCCCTTCTTGTCTTCGCTGGTTGTTGTAGGGGTGGGGGGGGGAGAATGAGGCTTTTGATCACTTTAACAATTTTTTCTCTGCTTTGAGTTTTTCCTTGAAAAGGCGAGGTTAGAAAATAACTTTTTTATAGGTTACATAGCTTCATCTCCTGATTTTTTAGAGATTTTCACACAAAGGAGCCTCAGATAGATAGGCTGAGATTGGCAAATTGCCTGGAACGTTATCTGTAAAGGTGACTCAGTTCCCAGTTTCAGCAAAGGGAATCAAAATTTAAAACTAGCTGCACTTTGTGCATGCTCTTAATCCATATTCTGATTAACGCAGAGAATTGACACTAAAATTTGGCTCCATCTGGAGGGTTTACAACAAGAACTGGAGAATGCATGGCTATTGCCAGCACAACAGGTAAAGTCATGAAAGGTTTACAATGGGCTTTGCAAATAACTTTTTCTTCTAATTTTTGATAAGTACAGTAAGGTATAAATGGTGGAGTTATGTAAAGTCTGATTTTCAATTTTATTTTCAGAATAACTTATCTCTTCAATGTCCTTTGCCTGACTATCTAAGCTGTATTGTTTGCCTAAAGAACTTTGGCTTGCTTACTTAATGACTTCTTCCTTTACAAGGATTCTCATGATGATACCTGGAAAGTGTCCTGCTATTTTAACTTTCAAAACTTTTTCTCAACAGCCTTTCAACTTAATCTCTGACTCTCATTATGTGTGTCAAATTATTTTTAATCTTCCAGGTGCTTATATTATGCCCAGGATTTACCCTAATCATGATCTTATTTTTAATTTTGCAACAGCTACTACAAGACCAAGATATTTCTTACATAGGTAGTCACTTGACCCTTTCTGGGCCTCTTTCTTAAGGCTATTGCTTTGTTGATTTTTTTCAATCACTCTTTTTCATCAAACTGCTAAAGGCCTGGCACAAGCTTGCCATATTCCAGTTACTCAAGACAAGCAGAATTGTCTGCCTTCAATCTTGCTCTTTCAATGTTTCCCAATCAGCCCCTTAACATTATTACAGATAGTCTGTATGTTTCACATCTGGTCTCTTGTATATACGATGCTTACATTTCTCCCTCAACCCCTGTCCCTTTAATGAGACTTTTTACAGCTCCAGGATTTGTTACATCTCCGTGCTCATCCACTGTTTGTAGCACATATTAGAAGTCATCAACATCTTCCTGGATTTTTATCAGAAGGAAATCATATGGCAGATGAGGCATGTAAAACCAACCCGTCCTCCTGTCTGTATACCTTAACAGCAGGAGAAAGCCATGACTATTTTCATCAGAACAAAAAGGCTCTTGTCAAGCAGTTTGGTATTACCCATCAAGAAGCCTCTGCCATAATTCAGCAATGTCCAACATGCAGTCTACAGGCATCTGCAATCCCACAAGGGGTCAACCCCAGGGGTACTAGTGCTTGTGAGACATGGCAAATGGATGTAACTCAATATCCATCCTTTGCCCCTTGGAAATTCATTCATGTTTCCATTGATACGTATTCAGGTTTCATCATGGCAACCTTGCAAAGGGTGAAACCGCAAAACAAGTTATTAATCATTGTATTCGACTTTCGTAACGTTGGGATGTCCAAAACTCTAAAACTGACAATGGACCAGCTTATACGAGCTCTGCCTTTGCACAATTTTGCCATCGCTGGTCAATAATCCATAAATTCGGCATTCCTTTCAATAGCCAGGGCCAGGCCATTATAGAGAGAGCGAATTTGACTCTTAAACAGGCCTTGGACAGACACTTGGGGTCAAAAGGCATCAGCCCCCGACACTCCCGGCTGCAAAATGTATTAAATGTTTGCTTGTATTCATTGAATTTTCTTAATCTCACTGGATCTCCTGCCTCCACTGCTGCCTCGAGACATTTCTCCACTCCCCTCCCCTCTTCTCGTCCTCTGGTTTATTATAGGCATCTTCCGATCCAGCTTGGAAAGGTCCAGCTCAACTGATCACCTGGGGAAAAGGCTACGCAGCAGTTCAATTGCCTGATCGAGTTTTGTGGGTTCCGCTCGCTGTATCCGCCCTGTCATCTCAATCAACCAAAAAGAAAGATGAAGATCCTCCTGATCCTATCCCTGATCTCTCTTGCCTCTTCTGTCTCTAATGCCTCTTCCTCTCTTCCTAAATGTACTCTCCTTGAACGCCTAAGTGCTTATATAAGAGTTCCTCATTGTAGAGTGCAAACCCCTCTTGGGGTCGTGCGGAACTTGTTTGCAGACAACGCCATCCCTTCCTGCATCCAGCTCAGTGGACTTGGCTAAAGAATGGATATCCAATCCATCCCTCTAACAATACTTACATTATATCCTCTCCTGTTCCACTTCTCTGTTAATTTTAACATTTCATCTGAAGACTACGGCACTTATGTATGCTCCCTGTTTTTCCCAAAGCAAGAAAGATCTTTTGATATGAAAGTTTCCCTTCTCTCCTTGCCTTTTTCCCATGTTTCTACCCTGCAGCTCTCTCGCATGGCGCTCCTATTCCAGCACACAGCAGAACCTGCATCGTCCGCTAATTATACTTGGACTATTTTGGACTTCCAAGGAAGCATCCTTCATTCCATCTCTAATCGAACTCTGTGGCCTTGGTTTCCTGCACTTTCCTTTGACTTTGCTGAAATGCTGGTCGCGCCCATGGATTTAAACATAAAACAAAATGTGATCCTTCCCCTCGGGATGTCTGGAGCATTGGTCCAGGCCTGTATATCTGCCCAGGACATCTTACTGATCTCTCCCACCTAGATAAATGTGGAACCATCTCTGATTGGTACTGCAAGTCCTGGCAATGTGTGTCAACTGGAAAGATTTGGTGGACTGCTCCCTATACTACTGACTATATCAAAGCTGTACTAGGCCCTGATAACAATTTGCCTTGGAATTCCTGCTCCAATTGGGCCTGCTGCGCCTTTAATCCTATGACTGTTACTTTTACATCTCACGGAAGGAGTCTTCCGATTACTGAATGGTTTAATGGGAAAAAATGGGGGAAGGTGAACGATAAGTCCAGAAACAGTCATCCAGGTAATATATTCATAATCCGTCTAACCATGTCCTTAGAAACATCCCCACCTGTGGGCCCAAACAAACAAGTCAATTCGCCTTTTTACAGCCCTTGACTAAAAGAAACAATCCATTGGTGTCCTTGGTCTCCCGCATGATGCCCTTGTGGCAGCCCGTGCTTTTCCTAACAATGATAGTAGGTGTTGGCTGTGTATGTCTTCTCAACCCCTTTTTATGAGGCCATAGGTTCCGCCTTACCTTTTACCAATAGCACCTCAGATACTGGTTGCAGGTGGTCTAACTCTTCTATAACGGTATCCTCAATTGAAGGTCAAGGTTGTTGCCTTGGGTATGTACCCTCTAACTTTTCTCACTTTTGTATCAATGCCTCCTCGGATGCCTATATTTTTTGCACAATTTACTTATCCAAAGAAAGGCTAGGATTTAACGGTGAAGGGTGGGCTACAATGTACACTACTCTATCAACTGCAAATCTTTTCAAACGTTTTCACCGGTCAGTTTTTTATTCCTTCCAATGGCTCTATTTGGGCCTGCTCTACGGGTGCTACTGCATGTGTCAGTGGAGACATTTTACACACACAAAGAGCTTTTTGCATTCAGGTTTATCTTCTCCCTAAAATGTCTGTTTTTTCAAATAATGAGTTCCTTTCTCACATGGAAACACCCCAGTACTTTCCACGAACCAAATGGGAAGTGGTTACTACCATGACCTTGGCCCTTCTCCTGGGCCTAGGAGCCGCTGGTGCGGCAACAGGGATCGCAGGAATGGTTGTGGCTGACCAAAACATCCGCAAGCTCAGTGCTGAAATAGATGATGACCTCGAACGCATTCAGCAATCTATGGTTGCCCTCCAAAAGTCCCTCACCTCTCTTTCCGAAGTAGTTCTGCAAAATAGGAGGGGCTTGGACTTGCTATTCCTTAAACAGGGCGGTCTGTGTGTCGCCTTGAAAGAGGAATGTTGTTTTTATACCGACAGTTCAGGCATTGTGCTTGACTCTATGGCAGAATTAAATACCCGACTAAAAGATAGAAAGAGAGCTCCCAATCCCACACGTGGTACCAGGAAATGTTCAATCTCTTTCCCTGGTTGACCACTCTCCTCTCGGCCCTAGCCGGTCCTCTGATTTTGTTGCTCCTTGCATGTACAATTGGCCCATGTGTCATGGGGAGAGTTCTAGCATTCTTGAAACAACGACTAAACAGTATTGGTGATGATGTTCTCTTGCTAAAGCACACTGTTGAAAATGACTTCAAGCAACCTCTTTTAGAATTAGCCTCTGAGTCTGATGAAGACTCTGAATCGAACTTTCCTTTGGAAAAGCGTGCTGACTCCGGGCTCAGAGGGATCCACTGGGGATGTCATAGCTTTAGAAGGTTATTAACCATCTTAAAAAAAAAAAAACAGAGGACATATGGATATATCCTTGGTTTAGGTTTTCTTAGGCCTCATAGCCAAAGGAATTTGACTTAACCTTGTTAAGAGCTACATGGTACCTTATGTTTTCTTAGGCCTCACAGCCAAAAGGAGCTACATGATATCTTATGTTTTCCTAGGCCTCACAGCCATAAGAATTTGTCCTTGGTCAGAGCAACAAGATACCAAATGTCTGACAGATTTGATGTATACTACTCCCATTGCATTCCTTTCAGAGCTACAAGATAACCAATGCCTGACAGACTTGATTCATAGTACCCAATTGCATTCCTTCTCTAATTAAGCTTTTGTTTTCCCTGGGTTAGGTTTCTATTCTGCTGAAATTTGTGATTTCCTGTAAAACCAGGTGGTGTTTTATTGATACGCATGCTCAGACTCACGCTATCTGGTAACTTTCCATGTACTACCCCCTTTCTTGCTGTAGTTACCCCTCCCTGCTAAAACTGCATAATAAAAGAGACTGTTGCGATCTGTTCGGGGGACACAACATCACCCCAGGCACTTCGTGCTCTCTCATCTTGAGAAACTTCCTGTGTGGTGCCTCTTATTTGACTTCTTTCGCCCTTAGGACCCCTAAATTGTCTCGGCGGGCTGAGACTTCGTTCCTGGGAACCCAGGACAACATCAGCAGGGAACCTAGGACAACGAGTAAAGTGTTGCAGACCTTGCTGCAGCAGTTGCCCCCATAAATCTGTCATTTCATTAAGAAGTGAAAGAGGTTACAGGTGATGCAATGTCAATGATTAGAATTTTTCCTTTACTTTCTCTCCTCCCCCCCCCTAAAAAGACCCCTTTCTATCCCAAACCAATTAATAAATGTGCCACTTCAGATTTTATCTTAGGCTCAATTTCCTGTCTTCTCTAAATTACATTAGAGTTTACATTATGAATATTTGTTAGTATCAGGAGAGACATGAACAGCATAGGCAGGATTGGAATCTAAAACTCTTGGGGAAACGGCTTCTAATAGCACTCTGAAATCTGTCACTACTATCTCCTCTCTGATCTTAGTAATAGTTGCTGTTGGCTCCAAGAGCAATTCTGAGTCCAGGATAGAGGAAGAATTGTTATTCTTCTGAATTTTTCTCCCTCTTTTGCATGCAAAGTGACAGATTTCTCTGCAGTTGGACATGATCAATGAAGATATGTTTGTGACTTATCTTTCTTCCAGGTTTGTATTCTGGTTACTACAATACCAAAGGTTGCCAGCCAACAAATCCAATGTACAGTAGATCGCTTCAGAGATGCATTTACTTACATTTAGATACATTTATTTCAGAGAAATATTTACTTACTCATCAACCTTTTCATTGTAGTGCTCAGCCATATTCCTAATAAACTTTAATAAACCTTTTACATCCGGGTCATATTGCCTTTGGCCCTTCTTGTTGCTGTTCTTGTTGCCTTTCTCTTTGCCCAGAAAAAGCATAGAGTCCAATACCTTTTCATCAATCTGAAAAAGATGCAAGATTCTGGTCAGTTATTGGTCCATAAAACTCACTCTTTGCAACTCAGTGGATATAACAACGTTGGTTTCTGGGTGAGGATTTATGGCAGACTAGACATCCTTGAAGGACACTGCATCAGAGATCGAAAGCCAGACAGTGAATCATAGCAGGCACAGTCTTTCAGGATAAAGGAGAGATTGTGAGGACTTGTGAGGTGGCTGCAGAAACTTAGGTTTTTTTGCAGTTGACTCATGAGATATGCAGCTGGGAATTGAGGGATTTCAACCCAGCTCACATACCACATAATGAAGCCTATATGCACACAAACTTTGCACAAGCCTCATTTTCACAAACAGTTTCTGGTAAAATTAATTTACAGCTAAAGAAAGATTTCCTCAGCAGCATGATAAGGTAATTCCACTTGATGAGTCAACATTTTTATGGATTAAAAAGGAAAAAAATGGGGTTTAAAAATTTTAAATTGTTTGATAAAACACTTAACAAGGAGGGAATATACAAAAGTTTAAAACAGGTAAAGGGGATGGTTGTGTAGAAGGGTGTGTGTGTGTGTGTGCGTGTGTGTGTTTTCAAAAACTTGGAATTAAAATAGACAAATGAACTGGATGGGAATATGTTTTTTTTACTATTAAAGAGTACAGACAAATCATGGATTTTACAAAACAAAAAATAAATAAAATAATATGAGACTGACTGGGAAGCTGATTGTACCCATAAAGTGTCGTTTGAGATGAAAATTTTAAGGGCACCAATAGGGGAAAAAGGTCAGTCACTCTTTTTCTTGCAATTGAGATACTTTCATATTTGGATTACAGTATTCCAATGGCATCCATTAGAAAGTAGTAAAAAAACAGCTGGGGGCAGGGGGGTGGGAGATCACTAGAGCAACCTTCAGTGAGAGGAATTATATCAGTTTTACTTCAGAAAATCTTTGAGAAATTGAACAAAAAGTTAGTGGAATCATTTGATTCTAAATTGACAGCTTTTGAAAGAATAATGGATCAAACAGTT
Source organism: Naja naja (assembly GCA_009733165.1). Classification (NCBI taxonomy): domain Eukaryota; kingdom Metazoa; phylum Chordata; class Lepidosauria; order Squamata; family Elapidae; genus Naja; species Naja naja. The sequence goes on along the minus strand of CM019150.1, from coordinate 109,645,998 downwards.
GTAAAGATGAAAAGGAGAAAGAAGTTTAGAAGATGGAAATCTGTGTAACACAAGTGATGTAAAGCAAATTAATGACAAAGGAGAAATTCTGGATAGTAAAACAGAAATTATAGGAAGAAAGCTGAAAAGAAAACTAGGTAATGTGGCACTACTGCAACTGGGAGAGAAGGAATTTTGTTTGACTTTAACAAGAAGTTATAGGCCAATATCTTTATTGAATAATGATTGCAAGTTGTTTACAATTCTAGTTGATAGACTAAAAATAATTCTGCAAGAATTTATTCATGAGGATCAATAAGAATTTTTAGCCTAAAAGACAGTTAAAGGATAATATTAGAAATATGTTGAAAATTCTGAAATATGTGGAGCAACATAATGAAAAACAAGCTATATTGATTTTCTTTAAAGCAGGGAAAGCTTTTGACAATTTGAACAAGGCTTCTTTGTTCAAAGTTTTGGAAGATATGAACTTTGGAGAGACTTTATGAAATAGATGAAATTGATTCATAGAAACCACAAATAATTGTTAACCAAGTTCTAGCAAGTCTTGTGAAATGCAAAAAGGAACAAGACAAGGATGTCCACTGTCTCCTTTCTTGTTTATTTTGGTTCTTGAAATACTGAATACAAGTATAAGACAGGATGAGAGGATTACAGGAGTAAAGATTTAAAAAGAAGTTCATAAATGTAGGTCTTTTGCAGATGATTTGTTGTTGGTTTTAGAAGATCTTTGATAAATTAATGGGAAAACTAAAAGATTTAGTGTAGGGGTCCTGAACCGTCAAGCAGTAGGCCACTACCGGGTTGTGGCCTATTCAGAACTGGACCACATGAGCAGTGGGCTGGCATGCATGCATAGGTTGGCCGGCACGTATGCGCACTACTCCACTCATGCGAGCAGTGAGCTGGCACACACATGCATGCACACTGGCCCGCCACTCAGGTGGCCCAGTTCCCCTGCCCTGCAGCCAGGCTGTCAAACCACAAAGATTGGGGACTGTTTATTTAATGCACTAGCAGGTTTTGAGTTCAATAAATAAAATACAATTAATAACAATTAACATGAAAATAAAAGATCAAGTAAAACTGATGAACAAGATGGGCTTTAAGATTGAGAAGAAAGTGAAATATTTAGGCATCACTATGACAAATACAAATTGTATATTTCAAAATAACCATGTTAAGACAGGGAATGAAGTTAAAAAGACATGTTAAGATGGGAGAAACTGTCATTTTTATTGCTGGGAGAATTTCTATGATAAAAATGAATGTTTTGCCTAGAATTGTTTTTTCCTTACACAGTATCTGTTTTGATGACTGATGCATAATTTAAGCAGTGGCAAAATATATATTCAAATTTGTGTGGCAGGGGAAACCTATGAATTACCACCTCAGTGATGCCCTCCCCGTGATGTCCTGTTGCCTGGAGGCGGTACGAGACTGAATGGGAAGGAACAGGCTCCAGCTCAACCCGAACAAGACTGAGTGGCTGTGTATACTGTCATCTCGGATAATCCAAGAGATTCCATCTCTGATCATAGGGGGAGAGGTGTTGCCCTCTGTAGATAGGGCGCGCAACTTGGGTGTCCTCCTGGATGTGCGGCTCAGTATGAAGGAGCAGGTGGGAGCCGTCACCAGGGGGGCATTCGCACAGGTTCATCCTGTGCGCCAGTTTGGACCGAGATGTCCCTATTTGGACCGAGATGCGCTGCGCACAGTCACTCATGCTCTCGTAACCTCTAGACTCGACTACTGCAATGCTCTCTATATGGGGCTGCCCTTGCATGTCATACGAAGACTTCAGCTGGTGCAGAATGCGGCCGTGTGGGTAGTGATGGGAGCGTCCCGATTCTCCCATATTACGCCCCTCCTGCGTGACCTGCATTGGCTGCCGGTTGCTTTCCGTGTGAGATTCAAGATGCTGGTAACAACTTACAAAGCCCTATATGGCTTGGGTCCAGGGTACTTGCATGAACGTCTCCTGCCGTTGATGAATACCAATCGCCCAGTGCGCTCCCACAGACGGGGCCTCCTGGGGGTACCGTCAGCTAAACATTGTAGGCTGGCTGCCCCTGGTGGGGCTTCTCTGTGGGAGCACCCACCCTCTGGAACCAACTGCCTCTTGAATTGCACCTGGCCCCTGATCTCCGCTTCTTCCGCCACGACCTTAAAACATGGTTATTTTTACAATCTGGCCTGGACTCACAGGGGATCGGGATTTTAATTTGAATGTTTATTTGGCACTAATTTAATATTTTTTAATTATTTTAACTTTTGTATTGCCTGTTTTTTATGTACACCGCCCTGAGCCCTTCGGGAGAGAGGGCGGCCTATAAGTCCAAATAAACTAAACTAAACTAACTCATTAAATATAAGATACTATAAGATGCAAAAGAAAGAGGAGGAATGGGTCTACCTGATTCAAAATTGTATTTTGCAGCTTGCTATTTAGTGTGGATGAAAGAGTCAGTGCTGCTTAGAAATAGAAGCCTCTTGGTGTCTAAAGTACTTGACATGCCACAGATGTAGGTGGCATGAACATTTGTGGAATGACAAAGTCAAGATTAAGGTGGATTTTAAAAACTGTTTTGTTAGACTGCCATATTAAGCATATGAAATAGATAAAACCAGTTTGTGCCCTCCAAGAAACCCTTTGTGAGTCTCAGCACAAAAGCATTTTATAGGTGAAAAATAATAGGCAAACAAAATGGCTAATATATTGTGAGATACTAGAATTTTGTCAAGGGGAACATAACGTCTTGCAGAGAGATATATTTGCCAATGATTTTCTTATCTACAGTTATTAGGAAAATTTAAAGTATACAAAAGAGCTGTACCTGAAATAGAATTGTGTATAAATAAGGAACATGTAATTGCTAAACATTGCACAAGAGATAGCAACTAAAACCATCCCAAAGAAAAAGAAATGCAAGAAAGCAAAATGGCTGTCTGAGGAAGTTTTGCAAATAGCTGAGGAAAGAAGGGAAGTGAAAGGCAAGGGAGAAAGATACACCCAACTGAATGCAGAATTCCAGAGAATATCTAGAATGGATTCTTAAATAAACAGTGCAAAGAAATAGAAGAAAACAATATAATAGAGAGGACCAGAGATCTCTTCAAGAAAATTGGAGATATGAAGGGAACGTTTCATGCAAAAATGGGCATGATAAAGGACCAAAATGGCAGGGACCTAACAGAGGCAGAAGAGATTAAGAAGAGGTGGCAAAATTACACAGAAGAACTATACAAGAATGAGCTTAACGTCCCTGATAACCACGATGGGGTAGTCACTAACCTTGAGCCAGACATCCTAGAATGTGAAGTGAAATGGGCCTTAGGAAATCTGAGCAACAACAAAGCTAGTGGAGGTGACAGTATCCCAACTGAACTATTCAAATCTTGAAAGATGATGCAGTAAAAGTGCTACACTCAATTTGCCAGCAAATTTGATTCAATAGAGGCCACAGGATTGGAAAAGGTCAGTTTATATTCCAATTCCAAAGAAAGGCAAAGCCAAAGAATGTTCAAACTATCACACCATTGCACTCATTCCACATACTAGTAAAATTATGCTTAAAATCCTACAAGCTAGGCTCCAGCAGTATGTGGATCGAGAACTACCAGAAGTACAGGCAGAGTTTTGAAGAGGCAGAGGAACTAGAGATCAAATTGCTAACATATGCTAGATCATGGAGAAAGCTAGAGAGTTCCAGAAAAACATCTACTTCTGCTTCATCGACCATGCTAAAGCCTTTGATTGTGTGGATCACAACCAATTGTGGCAAGTTCTTAAAGAGATGGGAGTACCAGACCATCTTATTTGTCTCTTGAGAAAGCTATATGGGGTCAAGAAGCAACAGTGACAACTGGACACGGAACCACTGATTGGTTCAAAATTGGGAAAAGAGTCTGGCAAGGCTGTATACTGTCGCCCTGAGCACATCATGAGAATGGCAGGACTAGATGAATCAAAAGTTGGAATTAAGATATGCAGATTGTTAAGTTTGCATGAAGAGTCAAATGGGGAACTTCAGTAAAGAGTTTATTCAGTGACTACAGCTCGAATGGACCCGAGTTGGCTGGGCTACGGCTGCTTCTTATAGCCAGCAGCCGTAGTTGCCAGCCAATGGGAGTGCAGGGTTTCTTCCCGCACTATTTAAACCAATACCTTTTAACATTTTACAAGAACAGTTCAAATAAACCAATAACATTCAAACCTACATACATAACACCCCTCCCCACTAGGTTCAGTCCATACCAAACCCCAACCTATCTAATGTATTCTTTTAAATAGGTGGGGCTCTTACGTGTACGTTGAGACCTTCGTGGTTCAGAAGTTTTAACATTCTCACCCAGTGAGAGAGGAAATGTGTCTGCTGACATTTCCCTGCTGGGACTTCCTGTGAAAGGAGACCCTGTTAGACTGTTAGAATCTGGTCTCTCCTCCATACCCATCTCCATTCCAATGTCAGCACCCAAGTCAGGTAGTGATGTGCAATCTTCCACTTCTAAGGATGGATCTTGGCATTGTGACAGGGTTCAGGATGGTTCCTGTCGTAATGGCTCGTTACACATGGGGTTGATTCTTGCTTGCTGATTTTCCTCCTGTTCCTCCCCTTCCCCCCTAGAAGTGACATCAGGTGAGGGAACCACAGAGAGACAGGGGCGATGTTCCTGAGGGAACCTGGATCTAAGTTGATCAATGTGCCTGCTCCAGAGGACACCATCCTCTGTTTGTACCCTGTAAGAACGAGGGCCAGTGATGTGAGTTATTTCAGCAGGAATCCACAGAGGCTCACCTATAAGGTTCTTAGCATACACAGAATCACCCACACTGAAAGTACGAACTTTGGAAGTGGAATCCAGTGGTGCATTGGGTGCGTAAGTGGGATAAAGGCGGTCAAGGGAAGACCTAAGTTTCCTACCCATCAACAACTCTGCTGGGGATAAGTTAGTAGATGGGCTAGGAGTGATGTGCTGAACACTAAGAAGTTTTTCAAGCTTCTCAGTGATGTCCCCAGGACCCAGTTGCTGGAGCTTCTCTTTGGTAAAGCGCCATGCGTTCAGCCCGCCATTAGCCGAAGGTGCCCAGGGGCAGTCAGGGCATGTCTGATACCCTGTTGTGCTAGAAAAGATTCAAAAATGTTAGATGTAAATTGAGGGCCATTGTCAGAGACAAGAACATCAGGTAACCCATGGGTTACAAACAGTTTTCTGAGCTGCTTGATGACAGCATCAGTTGTGGTGGATGTCATGGGAAATACCTCGAACCATTTGGAATATGCATCTACTATAACCAGAAAAGTGCCCCCTCTAGTAGGACCTGCGAAATCAATGTGGATCCTAGACCACGGGCCCCTAGGACATTCCCATTCCTGTGTGGGGCGTGAGGTGGGGCAGGCCTGACTACCTGGCAATTGGGACAAGATGCAACCCAGTTTTCAACCATTTTGTCAATACCTGGCCACCATACATAACTCCTGGCCAATCCCTTCATCCTTACAATCCCAGGATGACCCTCATGTAACATTTCCAAAACCTCTCTTTGCAGTTTTGCAGGAATAACCACCCTGTTACCCCACAAAATACATCCTCTTAATACAGATAATTCAGTTTGCCTGGACTTAAAAGGTTGGGCAAGGTGAGGTAGATCTTGAAGAGGCCAACCTTTCTTAATCCAGCCTATAACAGGAGCCAACACAGTGTCTTTGGCAGTCTCTCTGGCAATTTCAGCAGCATGAACTGGAAGCTTAGCAAGTTTCTAGGAAAAAGGTGTGTGTTTCAGGTTCAAAGTCCTCCTTGTAGCAAGGCAGTGGGCAACGACTCAGTGCATCAGCATGTCCAATGTCCTTGCCCGGCCTGTGAATCAGTTTGTATGAATAAACTGCAAGAAATTCAGTCCACCTCAGCATTCTTGGTGACAGGATAGTAGGTGTAGGTTTGTCTCCTGCCACAATGCCTAACAAAGGTTTGTGATCTGTAACAATGGTAAATGTCCTGCCATACAGATATTCATGAAATTTCTTGACAGCTGCAACAACTGCCAATGCCTCTTTGTCCAGTTGGCTATAATTTCTCTCTGCTTTGGTCAAGGTGCGAGAGTAAAATGCAATAGGGGCTTCCCTTCCATTGAGAAGCCTGTGGCTCAAAAAAAAAACCCACTCCAAAAGGGGATGCATCACAAGTCAGTACAACAGGCAAATTCTCAGAGAACTGTATCAATACAGCATCAGATGTGATTAGTCTCTTAATACTGTTAAATGCTGATTGTTCCTTCCTCTCCCAGATCCAAAAAGACTTCTTATCAAGCAATCTGTGCAAAGGTTCAGCAATGGATGCCTTTTGAGGTAGAAACATGTGATAAAAGTTAATGAGTCCAAGGAAGGCTTGCAAATCTGTTTTGCATTTAGGTTTAGGGCTTCTTTGATTGCTTTAGCCTTGGCATCAGTAGGGTGGATGCCATGCTTGTCAATCATGTAGCCCAGGAACTCAACCCTGTCTGTTTTAAGTGTGCATTTTTCTTCCTTGACTTTTAACCCGCTTTTCTGAATCTGGTAAGGACTTCTCTGAGTCTTTCTTGAAGCTGAGTGTCATTTTCAGCAGAGATTAACACATCATCAAAGTAAGGCACTACCCTGGCAGTCCTTGAAGCATTCTTTCCATAAGGCTTTGAAAAATGCCTGGTGCCACGCTTACTCCAAATTGTAACCTTTACATTTGAAGGCACCTCTGTGAGTCACAATGGTTTGGGCCTCTGCAGTGGCATCATCAACTGTTAGTTGTTGATATGCCTGCAAGTCCAATTTGCAAAGACTGTACCCCTGCCAAGTGAATGTAACAGATGATGCACAACTGGCACTGGATATGCGCTCCTGCAGCGCATGGTTCAGTGTCCCTTATAGTCTCCACAAATTCTTACTGACCCATCAGCCTTGACTGGTGTGACTATGGGTGTTTCCCATCTGGAGTGATCAGTGGGCTCTAAAACCCTTGAGCAATTAATTTGTCTAATTGTGCATCAATTTTTTCCTTTAAAGCAAATGGAACCTCCTGGGCTTTAAAGAATTGGGGCACCTTGGGATCTAGGTTGAAAGTGATAGGGTCCCCATATACTTGCCCAGTCCTTCGCTGAAGACCTCTGGAAACTCAGACTTCAAGGCCTCCTCCCATTCAGAGTTGCTCATATGATTGATGCCAGTCACCTCGATGCCTAGTGGCTTGAACCACTCAAGTCCCAGCAAGCTTGGGATCCTTGTCCACGATGGTCAGAGGCAAACATTTGGTGTGGCCTTTAAACTGCATGTTGAAATCTCTTGCTCCAACTACTGGAATCTTGTTCCTTGGTAGTCTTTAAGAGTCAGTGCTTGCTTCTGGAAATGTTTCTTCTGAATGTTGGGAAGTAGCCTGTGAATAGTGTCCCATGACACCATAGATAAATAAGAGCCTGAGTCCACTTCCATTTGGCAAGGCCTTCCTTCAATGAACACCTTCACGTGTACTTTTCTGCTTCTCAAGGGTGAAGAATGACCAATGGTGATTGTTTGGTGAGTTTCATTCTTCCCATTTGCTTCTGAATTGTGCCCCATCTTTTCAAAGAAGTTGTTGGGCTTAAAATCCTTTTCAGGAAATTTCTTCCTACTAGGTGGAGTTCTGGATGATTTGCAGACTCTGGCTAGGTGACCCTTTCTCACAACGTAGGCAGATGGTGTCTAAGAACTTGCATTCAGTGCGGGGATGGCCCCCCCAGCCTCTGCAATAAAATTCTTGCCTCTTTCTCCCAGGGTCTTTCCTTTTCTTCTCCATTCTGAATCTAAAAATCCCTTTCTCCACCTCACTGCAATCTGAATCAGAGTCTATTTGTTATAATGGGCTGTTGTGGATTTTCCACATCAGAATGGCTTGAGGCCTGGCTTGAGGCCTTGTTAATCTTTTCATGGCGCTGCTGAGGACTTGGTGGCTTCCGCTGAAACAGCTTCTTCAATGGCCTCCTTAAATGTGATCTTAGGTTTCATTAACAGTTTGTTTTGTAAGACCTTATCTTTGAGGCCTAAGACAAACCGATCACCCATGGCCTCTTCTAAGTTGGTAAAGTCACAAGCACCCCAATGTCCCTTAAACTTCTTGCCAAAGTCATTAACATTCTCGCTTTCCTCTTGATCCCAATGGTAAAACTCGTGTCTCTTAATGAGGCACGATACTTGTGGTAATGGGCTCTTAAAAGCTTCTCCAAATCAGGCCATTCCATTACCTTCAGTTCTGCAGCTCCCGCCAACACCTTCGCCATCTTGAAAACTGCCGGACCGCAGTGTGTAAGAAAAACCACCCTCTTCCGTCTCTCGGAATATGGCGAGTCGTTTCCTTCCAGTACATCTGGAAGCGATCCGCATACGATTCCCAGTCTTCCACCGCCGGATCGAACGGGGCTGGGGGGGGTGTTCAGCGCAGCCATCTCGCTCTTCTGTTCGCCTTCCGCGTTGTCTCTTCTTTAGGGAGATCCCACCTTCGTCACCAGTGTTAAGTTTGCATGAAGAGTCAAACGCGGGGAACTTCAGTAAAGAGTTTATTCAGTGACTACAGCTTGAATGGACCCAAGTTGGCTGGGCTACGGCTGCTTCTTATAGCCAGCAGCCGTAGTTGCCAGCCAATGGGAATGCAGGGTTTCTTCCCGCACTATTTAAACCAATACCTTTTAACATTTTACAAGAACAGTTCAAATAAACCAATAACATTCAAACCTACATACATAACACCGATGATACCACTCTAATGGCAGAAAGTGAAGAGAAACTAAAGAGCCTCTTGATGAGGGTGAAGAAGGAGAGTGCAACAGTTGGCTTGAAACTCAACATCAAGAAAACTAAGAACGTGGCATCCAGCCCTCTCAATTCCTGACAAATAGATGGGGAAGAAATGGAGGTAGTGACAGATCTTATTTTCCTGGGTCCAAGATCACTGCAGATGAGGACTGCAGCCAAGAAATTAAAAGACGCTTGCTCCTGGGGAGGAAAGCTATGGCAAATCTAGACAGCATACTAAAAAGCAGAGACATCACCCTGCCAACAAGAGTGTGCATAGTCAAGGCTATGGTTTTCCTAGTTGCAATGTATGGCTGTGAAAGTTGGACTACAAGAAAGGCTGAGCACCAAAGAATTGAGGCCTTTGAACTATGGTGCTGGAGAAGACTCCTGCGAGTCCCTTGGACTGCAAGGCAATCACGCCAGTCAGTCCTAGAGTCAACCCTGACTGCTCTTTAGAAGGCCAGATCCTGAAGATGAAATTCAAATACTTTGGCCACTCACTGAAGAACCTAATGCTGGGAAAGATTGGGGGCAAAAGAAGAACGGGACAATAGAGAATGAGGTGGCTGGATGGAGTACTGAAGCAGTAGGCATGAGCTTAAATGCACTACAGAAGATGGTAGAGGACAGGAAGGCCTGGAGGAACGTTGTCCATGGGGTCGTGATGGGTCGGACATGACTTCACAACTAACAATTTTTTTTTGCTAAACTGTATATACTTTTACTGAAATTTGAAACAGAAGAACAAGTAAAAGAATATATGATAATGGGGTAAAATTTTGGTTATAATATACAGATGGAACACAGGGAAATATGTGGTTGAAAAGATTAAGTGTTATACCAACAGAGAAATTGATCTAGAATGTAAAAAGGCACTTCAAGTTTATGTTGGAAATGGGAACAAGAAGGGTTATATTATCATGCTTGGTGGATACATAAAAAAGCTAGAAAACTTTGGATTCAAATTAACACCCCAGTTCAGAGGATTTTAAAGATTAATATACAAGTGGAGTTTAATCCAGGTCTTCCTGATCTTCATCCAACTTTTAACCACTCCATACATTGTCTCTCAATAATGGATGTTGACTAAACATGCCTATGATAAACTGTTCCTGTGAGACTTTAGCTGTTTGTCACTAGCAGAAACTGACATGAAACCTGTTAGCTAGCACAGCCAGCTCCAAAAAAGGGCAAAAACTGGATTTAGAAATCAATATAATAGCAGCATTAAAGTAGAAGATGCAAAAGGGTCCTAAATTTTTTTTTGTTCAATAGATTACCATTTTTTGCCAGTCCTTGAAAGGATCATCCTCACATTTCAAAGCCTTCAGAATGCCATCTGTTTTTGTTGTATGAGCTGTACGTATGTCATTCCCGATGTCTCTTAACACACTGTACTTTCTGTAGAAAAAGAGGAAATATTAAGAAATGGAGTACATTACTACTGGATGAAAAGTGGTGTGGATGATATACTTTGCATATTAACTTCAAAGTTAGGAAGTGACTGCAGGAAGTTTGGATGGCATATTGTGGGTTCCCTCATAAAAGAGCTGCCAAGAACACCTGCATTGTTTCAAAAATAACTATCTTGGTTGGATAAACACACACACACACACACAAGCCCAAAGGAGTTATACTTTGGCATTTGAGCATCTGTTTATCCAGTAGATTGATAGATCGTTCAGTATTGCTTCTGGTCATACCATCCTAATATTCCATTGGGCTGTATGCCAGCTCCCATAATACTATCTTCACCTTGTCCCCAGTGAGTGAGACAGCCGTAAGTCATCCTTAGATCTACTACTATTTCCCCCCTAAAACTAATGTAATCAGTGTCAGCCACAAGTTGTATAAGGTCTGTTGATTTTGTCATCCATTTCTTAGGAACCATGGCCACCAACACAGCTAATTTCACACCAGTATGATTTTCTGCTTGATCTGAGGATGAGTAGAGAGCACTATAACATAGTGATGGGAAAAGCCCTTAGACTCTAGATTATATATGGAAGCAAACACTATCTTCATAAATCCTATGGTCTGTTTTGCGATGGGTTTTTTTGGGAAGGGAGGCTGTCTAACATTTCAGAATATCAGAATATTCATTGTCCTTCTGGTCAATGACTACTTCAGTTTCAACCATAACAATACAAGAGCACACAATAGATACAAAGTCATGGTTAACCACACCAAACTTATTGCAGGAAATATGACTTCAGCAACAGAGTGGTCAATGTCTGGAATATTCTACCTGACTCTGTGGTTTCTTCCCCAAACCCCAAAAACTTTAACCTTAGACTGTCTACTATTAACCTCCCCCTTTCCTAAGAGGTCTGTAGGGGGCGTGCATAAGCGCACCAAAGTGCCTAATGTCCCTGTCCTATTAAAAACTATCCTGTAATCTGCAACTCTTACACTGCAAAAACATATGGACTACACAACTCGATCAGGGCAAAGCAATAGACACAATCTACATAGACTTCTGTAAAGCCTTTGATTCAGTGGTACATGACAAACTACTACTCAAACTAAAATCTTATGGTATGTCTGGACACCTGCATAACTGGATAGAAGCATTTCTGTCAAACAGACAACAAATGGTCAAAATTGGGAGCGTCCTATCAAATTCAGAACCTGTCAACAGTGGTGTCCCCCAAGGCAGTGTTCTAGGACCAATTACCTTCATACTCTACATAAATGACTTCTGTGATCATATTAAGCACAACTGCGTTCTCTTCGCTGATGATGTAAAGCTATTCAACACCACCAACAATACTGCTACCCTTCAAAAAGACCTGGACTATGTATCAGAATGGTCAAACAAATGGGAACTTCAAATCTCAACAAATAAATACTCTGTCTTAAATATTGGCAAAAAAAAATCAGAAAATAAAATACAAGCTGAATAGTCAAGACCTTGTTGATGATCCAGACTCGGTCAAGGACCTTGGAGTACTCATCTCAAATGATCCAAGTGCTAGAGCCCACTGTAACTACATAGTCAAAAAGGCATTAAGAGTTGTTAACCTAATCCTACATAGCTTTTTCTCTGGTAATATCACACTACTAACTAGAGCATACAAAACGTTTGCTAGACCAACACTTGAATACAGCTCATCAGTCTGGAACCCGCATTACGTATATGGTATTAATACAATTGAGAAAGTCCAGAAATATTTCACAAGAAGAGTTCTCCACTCCTCTCCTCGTTGCAGAATACCTTATGCCACCGGACTTGAAATTCTAGACCTAGGGAACCTAGAACTACGCCACCTTCAGTCCGATCTAAGTATAGTGCATAAAATTATATATTGTCAATGAATACTTCAGCTTCAACCATAACAACACAAGAGCACACAATAGATACAAACTTAAGGTAAACTGCACCAAACTTGATTTTAGGAAATACGACTTCAGCAACGTCAATGTCTGGAATACTCTACCTGACTCTGTGGTTTCTTCCCCAAGCCCCAAAAACTTTAACCTTAGACTGTCTACTATAGACCTCACCCCTTTCCTAAGAGGTCTGTAGGGGGCGTGCATAAGCGCACCAACGTGCCTACCGTCCCTGTCCTATTGTTTCTTTTTATTTTTCTTATATGTATCCATTTCATGTATTCATAACTATGTTTATACTTATATCTGTTATCTTATCATCGCTTGTCAAAATGAAATAAATAAATAAAATAAAATGTCACCTCATCACTCCTTCTTGTTGTTAAACTATACATATCCAATTCCTGCAACTGTTCTTCCTATGTTTTAGCCTCCGGTTCCTCAATCATCTTTGCTGCTCTTCTCTGCACTCTTTCTAGAGTCTCAACATATAGTTACATTTTGGCAACCAAAACTGGATGTCTGGTATGGATGAAAGAGTGGGAGACTTTGAGAAATATGAGGTTATTGGAGTTGCAAGGGCATGATTTTGGATTTGCACCCAAAGCACCTGTTAGTATTGGTACACCTTTGCTTTCTTTTAGCACAGTCATTCTACTGTACTTACTATTAAATTTAAGTTACTATTCTTACTATTAAATTTATATGCTTTCCAACTTCCAATGACTCTTTATTAAGGGGGGTTGGAATTCTAGGATTAGTTTCAATTTAGAGTTGGCAACTCTACATTGACAAGATGGGGAAACTGGCATTTGATTGGTTTTATAATGTTTATCATTCATTTCTGTTTGCTTCTTCTTTGGTGATAGAAATGGGGTGATTGCCTTAAATTCAGAGTTATCTTTCAGAGACATATCACAATCAGTATTCTGTATTAGTATTTTGAGGACTAGCTGCATTTAATGACCTTTAATGCCAATTTTGCTTTGATGTCTGTAGCTTGCTCATCATCATAGCTTAAATGAAATATTTAATTGAATGAGTAATAATATTCTTGTGCGCCATCTCATCCTTGCAAGGAAAATACAATGGGACAATTCTGATAGCAACTTTTTCTCCATATTAATTGCACTGTTTTTAACAATATCCAGCCATTGAAATGATAAAATAAATTATAAGCCATGTAATCCATTCCTGGACTTCAATGCTGAGGACCCTTTTTTTTAGTTTAACAGATCTGCAATGAACACACTGCATAATTTCAAGTCTGTCATTCTAGCTCTTCTTGTAAAACTCCTTCTCCCATGACTATTATGCTAATAATCAGACAATCAAGTCAAATTAGTCAGTTACAAAATGTCTGGTATTAACTTACTTCTCCTTGGACAAGAAATATGGATGAGAGATCAGCATTTCCTGTAGTCTATCAGCTAGGGTAGTTTTGACAGAGAGTTTCAGTTTTCCTCGGAGATCTTCAATTTCCTTATGCTCCTTTACATCCTTTGGACATTCTGTAGGCAAATGTTCAAAGTCCCACTCACCTCTCTTCACAACATACAGGATAAGTTTTTGGAGACCCTGTGTGTACAAATATCTATATCACTCCAGAACAATTAGAGTGGATTTCCTTCTTCAACCTATATGCTACAACTGAGTTCTCATAGGGCAGTAAGTTTCATGTCCAAGATTGTAGCTAGTTCACCTTAGCTAATGCAGGAAGTACCAAGCCTAGCATACCCATCACCAAATAATAAAATTATAACTTTTAGTTATGATTTGCTTTGCTCCATAGACTAAGTGGACAACTTAAATTAAATGGTGTTGCAGCTTTCCCAAAATGGTCACTCTAGTGAGATTCACATCAACACAAGGATGACTAGCAGAACTGTATATTTGTAAAAAAAAAAGTCAATTTATTTTTTAAGAGCCTTGGTAGTGCAGGCTGTTAAATGCCTAGCACTTAAGTTCCAGCTGCCTGCAATTACTGCAGGCTCGAATCCCACCAGGCTCAAGGTTGACTCAGCCTTCCATCCTCTCGGGGTAGGTAAATTGAAGACCCAAGATTGTTGGGGGCAATAAGCTGACTTTAAAAATGCCGCTTAGTAATAAGCAGGCATATACAATGGAATGAAGGCTATTGCTGAGCGCATTGGGTTGTATCCCAAAAATTGTAAGCCGCCCTAAGTCTTCGGAGAAGGGCGGCATATAAAATGTAATTTTAAAAAATGGAACACCATATCTAACTTGTATTTTAGAAATAGGTCTAATTATCTAATTATTAAGTATAACCAGATATGTATGTTTTTCAGAAATAAAAATGCCATAACATATATTAGGTTTTTATGGAAAAAACTTCTGTAAAGACCAGAACCAATATGGCATTTTTTTCTTATTCTTTAGAGATTATAATTACATTTAACATTCTGCAGAATGTAGAAGATTGGAGACAGATAAAGATAATTATTTACCTGTAGATCTTCTGAGATTACAGAATGTTTTGTATCATCAGTTATTTCTCTGCTCTTATCAAGTCTGCTAGGAAAATCTTGCCAGTGACATCTAACGAAGGAAAAAAGAAATTGATAGAGATAAAGTATAAATTCTTTAAAAACTGAATTGAAGTAATGGCAACAATTTTACCACTAGCTTTTGAGAACAGACCTATCAGCAAAACACATTTATTTTGCGTAAGGCAAAACATTTATTTTGCATAAGGCAAAACATTTATTTTGCATAAGGCAAGTTATCTGTTTTTGGAAATATTGTCTTACTTAATTCACCCTAATGCATAAGTGAGTTGATTTACTTAAAATATTAAATCATTATTTCAGTGTTATGAGAATGTATTATCCTTGGGCTTTATCCATTGCCTATGACACAAGAGAAGCTTGTTAATTTTTATACCTTTTGATTAAATGTATGTTTATTTTTACTTATTTATTTGTAAAATTTATTAGCTGCCCATCTTGCCACACAATAACTCTGGGCATCTTATAATATTAGCCTAGACAATTTAATACAAACAGTTTTTTTAATAAACAAGCTACTTTCAAACTATACATTTATCCAGGAATCAGTTCGGCTCACACAGTACAATTTTAAATTTCTTTTTCTCCAGGCCCTTCAATCTTATTCTGAGGGTCCAGATTTTGATGGATGGGGTGGGATGGTCCAGATTTTGCAGAAGGGATGGGAGAAATATTCTTGCACTGAAAGGAACATTCCCACCAACAGTGAACCAATTTGATTTCACATAGAGTTAATGAAGCTGTTTCGTTTTCACCAACTACGATGAAAAAAATAACCCCAGTTTAAGTTTTTGGAAGACTTACCCTCTTTCATTTTTTTCTTTTATTACAGGGATGACAAACTCACAGTGTCAGCATTTCAAGTAAGATATAGATGTGTGCTTATCAGACCTATCCTGAAGGACTTTGGCAGACTTCCATGGGACTATTTACAAACTGTTTGAGACTCATTACGGGCTGTGAATGACTGTAATTCACAGTCGTTGAAATAAAGAAAAAAGGGTTTTGGAACTAATGTGTATTTGTTAGTGTCTCAATAAGCCTTGGTCAGTACATTATGGTACAGATGACCAGACAATACTACCTTGGGGTGACTCTGGGACCTTTTTAAATGATAAGCACTTTTGACACTTATGATGATGAAATTGTTAATGGTTTGTTAAAATGCCAAACTGGGGCTTTGTAATATTATATAGGGAAGGCTGAAAACAACAAAACACTCTCGGCAACAAAATATTGTGAATCTGCTGTTCCATATATAGCCCATAAAGTTTAAATGGATTACACTGGAATAAATGGGCAGACTGCCAAAGAAAACACTAACCTATCAAAATGTTAGTTGGGTGCAGTTCCTGATGGCCAAATCCAAATGTATGCAGTTCTTTTACAGCCTGAAATATTTTTTTAAGAATCTTTTTGCTTTCCATAGTTGTGCTGTTTCCTTCCTTGAAGTACTCTTGAAGATTCTTTTCGCATAAGGAGAGGCACAGGTAGAGACTGGTCTTCCTCTCTTCTGAGCCACGAAATTTCACCAGATATTTGCTGGTTCGGCATTTTTCAAGGCACATTTTTTCTCGCTTGGCATTTTCTGCCCCCTTCAAGAATACCTTCACAGCCACCTCTTCTCCAGCATAGAATCCCAGGTAGACCCCACCTTGGGTGGTCTTCTGGATCCATAAATCTTGATATTCAAAGATCTTGAGCTTGCCAATCATAGGACGATGCATTTGACTGAGTTTCTGGAGTTTTGATCTCCAGCGATCGCTAGAGAATTCCTCACATATTTCTGGCTGCCTTGGTCTGTCCGGTGATTTGTATTTCTGAAGAAGTTTTATCATATTGTCTTGGTAATTTCTATAGGCAATATCCAAGGCATCATCATCTACTCTTACTCCTCTTTTACATAGTAGCTTTGCTATTGCTATATTTTTCTTCTTCACTGCTACGTGCAATGCTGTTTCGTTATTTTCATCAGCATCGTCAAGATCAACCTGATCTAATTTTAATATGGCCTTCACAAGGGCCAAGCTTTCTCTTTCAACAGCCAATATAAGCACTGTTTTCCCATTTACATCCCTCTTTTTGACATCAATTTTTTTTTCCAAAAGGAAAAGGGCCGATTTTTTTCTGCTTTTATTCCACTTTCCATCCTGAGAGAGAGCATGAATCAATGCATTTCCATCTCGATTGTCACAGATACTTATATCAGCACCCATTTTCTTAATCAAGATTTTGACCAGAGCAAAATGGCCATGCTTGGCAGCATCCATCAGAGCTGTCGCACCTCCTTTTTTCACAGCCTTTTTATTCTCATCAACTTCACGGCGCTGATTTACATCTGCCCTATTCTTATATAAAAATATCAGGGCTTTCTTTTTCCCATAACAAGCAGCCTCCATGAATGCAGTGAAGCCATTGATGTCACACTCATTAATATATGAGCCTTTATCAAGAAAAAGTTTCAAAAGCTTCTTATTACCGATCATCCCTGCTAAAATAAAAGGTGTAGCACCGTTATCCTTTTTTGCTAATGGATCAGCCCCATTTTTCAGCAGAAAGTTAACAATCTCTTCGGAATTTATTTGTACAGCACTATGGAGAGGTGTCCAGCCATTTTCCACCTTTGCATTAATATCTGCTCCATCTTCCAACAGCTGTCGAACAAGCTTAAGATCTTTATTTTTCACTGCAGTATTTAATTCTGCTGCCATGGTTTTTCTGCAGGCTTCTTTCAGTTGTCAAGAAAGAGGATTATGTTAAATTTCCAGGTATTCCTATTACTGTATAACATAAACATATACACAGTTATGGAGATATCAACAGTTTGAATGTATGAAAGAACTATTCCTATCCAGAGGAGAAATTCTTAGAAACATCTGACTGACTATTATTACAAACAGAATACTGAACAAACATTCACTATGTTCAGTAGGCCTTATTGCAAATAGGTTTATTACTTCAGTCTAAATTAGATTTTGGAAGATGAAGAATAGCATTATGACATTGTTATGCTAAGAACAATCACCTTAACCGATGTTACTCAGCTTGGGAGGGGAGGAAACAAACCATAAAATACAAATACAGTACTGTGCAAAAGTGTTAAGGCAGTTGTTCAAAAATGCTGAAAATTAAGAATGTTTCCAGAAATAGAAGTGTTTATTTTAACAAAATGGAAAGCAAGTGAACAGTATTTAATGTGACCACTCTTTGTCTTCAAAACAGCATCAATTCTTATACTTACACAAAATCAAGGATTTTGTTGGATTAAAGGCAGGTAGTATGATTAACCAATTATACCAAGCAGGGCCTAATGATCACCAATTTCATATGTAGGTTGAAACAGAGTCATTAACTGAAATAGAAACAGCTGTGCTTAATACTGAGTGAGGAACAACCAAACTCTGCTACTAAGGTGAGGTTGAAGAGGACAGTTTCATGTCACAGGTCATGTCAGGGCAAAACTGAGCACAGGAGTAAGACAAAAGGTATTTATATTGCCTCAGCAAGGCAAAGATTTCAAAGCAGACCAGGGTTTCAAAATGTGCTACTTAAGCTCTTTTAAAGAAGTACAAAGAGACAGGCAACGTTGAAGACGGTAAATGCAGTGATCAGCCAAGGAAACTTAATGCAGCAGATGAAAGACACACCATGCTTACTTCCCTTCAATATCGGAAGATGTCCAACAGTGCCAATAGTACAGAAATGGCAGAAACCAGTGGGATCCAGATACACCCATCTTGTGATGACCCAGGGTGGGATACAAAACAAACACAGTCACAGAAAACAGGTGAAGCCCCTTTTATTCCTTCCCTTTGCTTCCAAGCTCCGAATATCCTTGACGGAAGACAAAAAACTCCCATACAAACCATTACAAGAAGAAGGAAAAAAGCAACACAAACCAGGCAAGATAAGGGCTGGAAATAACAGAACTAACACTGGGAAGGATGCCAAACTCAGAGAGGAACCATAAACTAGAGATATTTCCACGCTTGGTTTCTCTTCTGTTCATTTACTTTCCATTTAAACCTATTTTTGGAAGCATTCTTAATTTACAGCATTTTTGCACAACTGCCTAACATATAAATAAAGCAGGGGTCCCCAAACTTGGCAACTTTAAGACTATGCTGGCTGGAGAATTCTGGGAGTTGAAGTCCACAAGTCTTAAAGTTGCCAAGTTTGGGGACCTCTGAAATAAAGCATAAAAACAGGATTCATCCAACATCTCCTGTCTCCTAGGATTGTGAAGCAACCATTTTAGATTTCCTGCCAACTTGTTACAGGAAGTCATTTAATGATGACCTCATTTAGGGACCTTTCAGTTACTATGGTGATGAAAGAGTAATTTTATAACCAATCCTTGCATTTACAACCTTTGCAAACCTGTAGAACAAAAGAAAACTGAAGCTGGATCATAAGCAATCACAATTTCACTTAATGACTGCTTCACAGAGTGACTGAGTTGTCAATCAAAATTGTGATTGCCAAAACAACTGTATTTGTATTGCATCTGTCTCTGCAATGTACAATTTGTATTGTACCCATCTTTATGGAATCTACTCCTTAAACTTAATGTGATTATTGATATATTTCATTTCATAGCCCAGCTCTGCTATACATGGAACAATTTCCACATCTGAAGCCAAATACTACATTTTTGGTAAGCCAACCCTGCACGGTCATACTCTAATACACTTCCTGATTCCTCTTGGCCCTGCATTATCCAATGTTCAGAGCAGAGGTCCCCAAACTTGGCAACTTTCAGACTTGAGAACTTCAACTCCCAGCATTCTCCAGCCAGCATAGCTGGCACAGAAAATTCTGGGAATTGAAGTCCACAAGTGTGAAAGTTGCCAAGTTTGGAGACCTCTGGTTCAGAGGAACTATAACTCAGTGGCAGAGTTTATTATTTTGTTGCAGGTTTCAGTTTCTTAAATCAGTGATGTCTATCTTGGCATTTTTGTCCAGCTATTGAATCCTTCTCAATACCCATTTACCTCAAGGAAGAACTCAGGTTATTTCTGAATTAAATGGGTATAAGATTATTCTCCTGACAAATCCGCACCGCGCACAATTATCGGATTGATTTAATCCATGTCGAGCAGTTTGCGTGACTCGTAAAACTAACCAATTCGACTTTTGCTCACTAACTTCAGTCACAGGAAATAGCACCAGAATATACACCTTTCTTTTCTACCAGTTCTGACGCCCACCGATCTGCTCTCGGATTTCAACCTCCCCCTAATCCCCTGCGGGTGCAGAAGATGTTTTCCTGCCCAACAAACAAAAGGATACCGTGATGAGCGATGCTAAGAGGGGCATTAACTTCCGCTGTGGAATTTGCTTACCGAGCGCTTCTTAAAGGCATCCTCTCCCACGGAGCGGGGGTGGGGGAGAGGGAGGGAAGGCGACCCAAAACCTCGCCATTCGCTCCTTTTTCATCGAGGCCCTGCTTATCCCAGACTTCGTTCGGCTGAGCCTGACACTTCCGTAAAGAGACCGAACAGCGCTCACCGTCAGCTGCTTTCTCTTCAACCGATCAAGAAAGGCCGCTTGAGGCGTATTGACTGAACACGAAGGCGGGAGCGAAGGCGAGGCTCGGCGTTCCTTTTCCGACGAGCGGATTCCTCGTTTCCCCACTGCCCTAGTTCTGACTCAAGCAGGCGGCGGTGGCGATCCAAAATCTGGGGAAAGACAGTGGCTAGTAGAGAAGAGGCGGATGTGGGAGGAGAAAAGAGGGAGGAAATCTTGCGAAACTGGTAAGAGTTTCAGAGGAGGCGAATGAACGAGCAGGGGGACGGGAGTCGCCCATTCACTGCCTAGCCCCAAATTCATTGCCTAGCCCAAAATTCACTGCCTAGCCCAAAATTGTCTCATCGCATCATCTCTCCCTTGTGAGGGAGAGAATTTCTAAGTAAGTTATACCGCCCCAATTCACAGTCACACAAGATTGGGAAGTTTTGCACCGAGTTGAGACAGGAGGATATATAATTCCCACCACCGCTATGTTCTGACCTCACTGGGCAGAAAGCCATACAGTACTTCACAAGTGGGAGGCAACAACAATTGCTCAGGGAAGCCAAAGAAAAGTTTTGTTACTCTACTGTTCAGAAGTAGGTTCAGTGTTTTTCTACTTTGCACCCTATAAGTAGGTGTCTTTGATGTGAACTCCTGTAACCTCGAGTTATCCTGGCCATTGGGAAAGTTTGACATAGGACTGGGGATGGCTGTAATAAAAGTCAAAATCTGAATAAAGTAGTCGTCCTCAAGATGGTGCCTCCAGATATGTTGGATTCAGTCAGTATAGGGCAATACTAAAAAAAACTTATTGGAGGGCACCAGATTGAAGAAATCCCCAGGTAACGTATGACATACAGAACATGTATAGGCAACTGAAATATCCCAGAATGACCTAAGTTGACATTCATGGCTTAGGACCGGGATATTTATGGGAGACCTTGCTGCCAGCGACTGTTTCCCATTGTCCTGTGCGCTCTCACAGACAGGGCCTCCTTGGGGTTCCGTCAGCCAGAGAACCTGTCGGAGTAGGAGTAGGGCCTTCTCTGTGGGAGCACCCACCCTATGGAACCAGCTGCCCCTGGAGCTTCGGCTAGCCCCTGACCTCCGCTCTTTCCACCATGGCCTCAAAACAAGGTTGTTCCAACTCGCTGACCTGGACTAAGAGGGGGTGTGTGGGGGAGTTTTAATGCTTATTTTTAGGGTTTTAGATTTTAATTGGGTTTCTTATTTGGATTTAATCTCTTTTTAATTGTATATTTGTATTGCTTTTATTGTACGCCACCCCAAGTCCTTAGGGAGATGGGGCGGCCTAGAAATCCAATTAATAAATAAATGAATAAATAAATTTACTGAATACACTGAATACTATTTGCCTCATTGCAAATAGTGTTATTTCATCATTGTGGTTCAATCACAGTTGAATGAATCTTCTCTCATCGCATCATCGCTCCCTTGTGAGGGAGAGAACCTAAGATGGTCCATCCTTAGAAATGGATTCCTCAATGCGCTAACTAGTGAATTTTCCAAAAACTAAAGCTGATTATTGATGTCTGTAGAACAGTACCCCCCCCCCCAGCCTTTTGGGCACCAGGGACCTGCATTCTTGTTTGAGCAGTCCAGTTTCTGGCATGCTGTGGACTGGAACCAGTCCATGGATTGGGGGGGGGCACCCCTACTGTAGAGAGAAGAGAAGATGACCTTGGCAGTTATGCAAGAACCACTGTGTAAGCAAAGAGGGCTAGAACATTCTTTAAGTCCAGGGAAACAAGATAATATTTGGAAATGACTCATACCGAACTCTTCCCTGGTAGAGAGAAGATAAAGCAGAATCAGGCTGGCAACATTTCAATAAAGTATTGTTCTAGTCTTCCTGTGGAGTTTGGTTTCCTGGCCTGGTCTACTGTGTGACACTGAAGATAGAAATGAATTAGTTAGAAACTACCTAGCAATTCTCTTTAGGGGGCTTGCAGATTGCTTTACACTTGCTCCCAAAAAACTAGAGTTGGAACATATGACAGAGTGACACCACTGACTTTCCAACATTAAAGTAGCTGAAATACTACTTAATTTGGGACTGGGCTATATCTAGGCCTGTATTACAAATTTGGTTACAGATATAATTGATGGCTGGGACATAGGCCAACTTCATGAGGACTTTGATTCCTGTGCATGTCAGGAATGGAATTTGTGTTGTTATATCACAATGATTCTCAGTGTCTGGACATATAGCACCACTCAGGGATGCCCTCTCTAAATGGTGACAACTCAATGTCTTTGTTCACTTCATAGAAAATGTTCCTTTTAGGCAAAGAATTCTTCCTTTCCATTTATCACTTATGCATTTGCCAGGACCCATTGAAGGAAAAGTCTGGATCATGTCAGCTTGGAAAATTTAAGAAGGCACAGACTTTACAAATATGTCCATAGCATTTGGATGTTTGATATTCAGATTAAAAAAGGCCAAAAGATGATGCCTTTGAACCTTATTTATATGTGGGACCTGGGCTTCAAGGTCAGTATTTTCAGTGTTCTTTTTCAAAGCACTTTTTTTTAATCAAAGGGCGGAGAAGATGCACCCAGAAAGCATCAATGAAGACTCAAGATAAATGAAACAGGATCCAGATCCCAAATGCCCCCTATTTTTACAGTATCATTATAACTCTGGCTCATGCTTTGAATGCTGCCTATTCCTCCAGATCAAGGAGGAGAAGCAAGGAAGTCAAAGAGAGGTTGGGGGCTCCAAGGCTGCAGCCATGGTAGGTAAGCAGTACTGACAATGATACATTAAACTTAATTACTTTTTAGAAAGCATCCAAAGGATATGGAGAGGATCCATCTGAACCTCTTTTTGGTACAAAAGTGAAAGAGTTCTGACCAATTTAATCACTCAGGAGAGAATGTTCCAGAGAGTGGGCAATGTGACAGATATATTTTGATATTAAACACTTGCTAATTTTAAAAAGGATGTGTGCATTTTAAATAAAGTTCTGTTTTTATGAGTTTGTGATTAGTACTCTAGAATTTTACCTTCATAAATTTGAAGGAGCTCCTGAAACTATCTAGCCCAGGGGTCTTCAAACTTGTCAGCTTTAAGACTTGTGGACTTCAACTCCCAGAATTCCTCCTCCAGTCATGTTAGCTCAGGAATTCTGAGAGCTGAAGTCCACCAGTCTTAAATTTGCCAAGTTTGAAGACCCTTGATATAGCCTAACCCCTCCTCTCTTCTAGAACCCCCGTTTTTCTGACTGATGGCTGGTCAATCTTTGCTTTAGGACAATCAGCAAAAGGGAGAGTGAACTCTCACTTACTGGCTCAACTCTAAAACTGCTCCTCTTTTTAGGATGTCTTTCCTCTTGTTCAGCCAGAATCTCTTCTTCTGTAACTGAATTCATTTTTCCATGTTAGATGCTCAGATACAGAAAAATGTACCAAGTGTCTGGATGATAAATATCCAAATGAGGACCAAGACCAATGTATCCCCAAAATCATAATTTTTCTGTCTTATGAAGAACATGTGGGCATCATCCTGCTCTCTTTTGCCCTTCTCTTGTGCTTAACCACAGACCCTGTTTTAATGATATTTCTGAAATATCTAGAAACCCCCATTGTCAAAGCCAACAACCAGGATCTTTCCCACATCCTCCTGGTATCCCTCCTGTTTTGCTTCTTGTCTCCTTTTCTCTTTATTGGCCAACCAAGGAAAGCCACCTGCCTTCTGCAACAGTTTTCAGCATCATATTCTCAGTTTCCATTTCTTCTCTTTTCGCCAAAACGATCATGGTGGTGCTGGTTGGGAAAAAGCTTAGCCAACTCCATCATCCTTTCTTGTTCTGCTGTCCAAATTGTCATCTGCTCCATCTGGCTTGGAGTTTCTCCCTTGTTTCCTGACTTTGATCTCCACTCCCAGCCTGGGGAGATCATCCTGCAATCAAGGGACTGTTGTCATGTTCTGCATTGCCCTCAGTTACATGGGCTTCCAGGATGCCATCTGCTTCATAGTGGCTTTCCTAGTCAGGAATCTGCCTGGGACCTTCAACGAAGCCAAGCTGATCACCTTCAGCATGCTGGTCTTCTGTAGTGTCTGGGTGACTTTTGTGCCCACCTATCTGAGCACCAAAGAGAAATATGTGGTGGCTGTTCAGGTCCTCTCCATTTTGGCTTCCAGTGCTGGTCTGCTGGTCTGCATCTTCATCCCCAAATGCTACATTGCCATTTTGAGGCCAAATCTGAATACAAAGGAGCAGTTTACAAACAGAAGAAATGTAGAAATGTGAGACAGAGGAATTTCAATTCTCAAGCTGTTGTTCATACGTGACTGGGCCAACAGTTTTGGCTGAAATAATTTAAGGGCAGCTGGAAGATAGTGTCCTTATCCAGTAGAATTGCAAGATGGCCACTGAGTTATTTTGAGCAGCCAAGGCATCATATCTATCATGTGCTCTTAGTCTAATCTGAGACCTGCAATGCCATACCCAGTTATTTCAAAACTGGCATTTTGTAACCTTGTGAATATGCCAGAAATAACTTAGGGAAAATAACTTGCCATGATTTTAGTTGTATCATAGTTTATCTATAATTGGGTTTCTTTGCAGAGTTTGACTCAAATTGCAACACTCATCAGCATAAACAAAATAGAGACACATCTGCTAGGAAAATTGGGATGAAGATAATTTGGAGTATCCAAATGCACAACTAAATTGTTGTATAAAAATGAACCAAGACAGGAACTAAAATATAGTCTTACAAGATTTCTAGAAAATAATTCCCACAGATTGGAATTGTTAGTATATATCTCTGTGAGGAGAAATGAGTGCAGCCAGGATAGCGTGAGTAGAGAGACAATGAATAATACACTTGACACGAGGAGTATACTGAATACTGAAAATGTTGGTTTTACTATCAGTGAATGGTTTATCAGAGTCCAAAAACAATCTGAGTCATACACGAAGCAAATCTGTCAGTATTTAAATGATAATCCAAATATCAATGTTCTTGTTCTTACCAAATATCAGTCACAGTTCGTAGTTTGCCAAACAGTAGCAAAACTCACATTCAACAGTCAAAGTCGAAGCACGGAGAACCAAAACAGTAAGCAAGCTAACAACGGGAATCGAATGGGGAAGCCAGATCCACTTAAGAACTGGGTTACTGGTTGGCTGTCAAAGGGAAGGGACGTGCGAGCAGAAGACTCTGCGGAGCACGGATCTTCATTCTCCCGTCTCAGGGGCTCCACGGAGTCCAAAAGGGGCTTGGAGGGTCCCTGAAGGAGAGGGGTCTCCCAGAGAGAAGTTTCAGACAGTGGTCTGCGACGGATTCGGGGGTGAACCTAGAACGAGCGGTGGAGGAGCGGGGCGCCAGCAATGGCTACCCTCGGGTGCTGACAGCTGACAGCCGACCACGCTAGCTGTGACCAAGCAGAACAAGGTATAGCTTTGCGAGTTTAAAGATCATCCAACAAGCAAAAAACTTTTTGAGAACTATTTTGACACCAATAATAACTTTGAAATATTTAAAGATAGAATAAACAGCTCCGATTTGAAAGGGTGGTTGAGCGGCGAGATCTATGGTGAGTGGAAGAATTGAAAGGAAGGGAAGATAAAAACGCTAGAAGCAGAAGAAGAGGCTTAGATAACTGATTAATTATACGCTGTTATATGCTGTTCTAAGAAGAAGATGTTTATTATTTTGGGTCGGATTGAAACAGATGTACTTATGAAATAAAGATCTGCCTCCCCCTTCGTCTGAGTAAAAGATAGCAGCAGAGTTGATTCAAACGGACGCTGTGGACTCTTTACAAATCAACTTTTTTTACATGAAAGTTTGGGGAAGCGATCCAACTCAAGATTAAAGGAGAGAGGATTTAACAAACTGGGAGATAAGCGACAAATAGGTTTGGATTTTATTCTACTTATTTTATCTATTGGAGCCGATCTAAACAAGGGAAACCATCGAGTCGTACAGGAAACCTTCTATCCTATTAGAACCGGAAGGCAACAATCTACTGAAAAGGAGGAAACTAGAGAAAGCTGTATAGAAACTTCATGAGTCACACTGTAGCACAAAAGAACTGGACTGAAGAGTGACATATTATATTTTCTTTTCTGTTTTACCCCTTTCTTTCAGACTCTACCTCCCTCCTTTTCTTTCTTTCCTTTGATGTCCCCCCCTACCATATAAATATTTACCTACTTAAAATACAGAAAATTACTGAAGCACGTAACTGATATTTAATTTAGAATTGCAACAGCTGATCTAAGAGTATTTATAATTGTTCATATGTTAAAGACATTAGAATATTTAGAATAATTAATATTTAGAATAATTAATTAACGATTAATTTCACCATTAGTATTTATATTTATTGACTTAATGAAATTGTTGGGATTTGATTTGATATAGAGCACTTTAGTCACAGTCTTTACTTTAGACACGAATATAGATACAGATTTAGATATACCTTTTTTTTTCTTTTTTTCCCCCCTTCTTGTGAACTTATAGGAAGGAGGAGGAGGGTGGGAGAGGGAGGCGATTGGGGAGGGAGAAACAAGGGGAGAAGATAAACTTTAACTACCATAGTGGGGAAGACAGTGGGTAAACTCTGGAAAATGATGAGCACCACTAATGTTTCGAGGACTGGCACAGTTAGGAAATTACCTACTCAATCAGTGACTACTACAACGGTGCTGAGTCCATCTAAAAGGGCAATTGATGAGATGTTGCCAAAAGAGCTCTAATTCTTGAAAGACTTACAGGGTTTACTGCTAGGCATGCAGGAGATGATGATTAAGAACCATGAGGACATGAAAAATGAAATAGGGTCTGTTAGAACTGACTTAAAATACAAAATACAAAAGATAGATGAAAAATTTGAAATCTTTCAGCAAGAGATGAAGAAAAGCCACGAGAAAATAATAGAAATTGAAATAAAGGTAAATAAGGAGGAAAAAAGAGTAGATGAATTAACAGATAAATTAGAAAGGGAGAATAAAGAATTAGAAATTGTGATAATACATCTCGAATCTGAGAAGGCAGCCTACTACCTGAGGCTACAAAATGTAAGGGAAGAAAAAGGTGAAAATCTATGGGAGGTTATCGCAGGCATACTAGCTGACCTATTAGAAACAGAAAAGGAAGATTTAATAAAGGAAATTGACGAACTGTACAGGGTTCAAACAAACTACAAGACGATTTAATTTACGAGAGAAGTTCATGTGAAGTTGGTGAGGAAATCTCTTAGGGACGAAATTTTACACAGAGCCAGAGACAACACTCCAGAGTATGCCGGCAAACAAATCACTGTACTTAAACAGACCCCCAAGAGAGTAAGGGACTTAAGAAGACCCTATCAATTTCTAACTACTAAGCTTATAAAACGAGGCATTAACTTTAGATGGCTGGTCCCAGAAGGTATAATGCTGACTTGGGCTGATAAGAAATATAAGCTAGACACTATAGAGAAAGCAGAGATGTTCTTCGAACAGCAATTAAATAGAGAAGGAGAAGAGGAAGACTAAGAAATAATGAGAAGAGAGGAAAGGAGGCCCCAGATGTATATAAAAAGGTAAATATAAGGAGAATAAAGATGACAGCAATGGGAAAGGGGAACTTACAGAGGAACCTAAAGACATTAGAGTTACAAGGAGTACTAAATACAGAATCCAATAAAAATATAAACCTATGCGACTGTATATCTTGGAATATTAATGGCCTAAACTCTCCGATAAAACGGAAAAAGCTTTTAAAATTTACAAATACAAAACGTCGATATTATTGCCTTACAAGAGGTTCACATTCCCCAAAAACAAAACACTTATTAGAAAATAAAAAACTTGGAAATTTGTTCTCAGCCCTAGATTCAAAAAAAAACGAGGAGTAATACTTTACATAAAGGACTGGATCCCAGCTTCATTAATATATTTGGACAAAGAAGGTAGGATATTAATGGTAGAAATTGAAATAAGAAAGATTAAAAGTTTATTAGTTGTAATCTATGCCCCAAACGGCCCCCAGGAATCCTTCTTTCAAAAACTACACAATAAACTCAAAGAATTACAGTACCAGGAATTATCCATTATAGGAGATTTCAATGCAGTCATGGATAAATCATTAGATTATAAAGGAAATAATATTAATTTGGAAAAAAAACTACCTAAAACTTTTTTAGACCTCACTAAAGAACTTAACATTAATGATGTTTGGAGAGAAAGGAACCTAGGGAAAAAAACAGTTTACCTATTACTCCAACCGCCATATGTCTTGGTCAAGATTGGATATGATGTGGATGACAAAAAAATTAAACTCAGAAATCTTGGATATAACAATAGAACCAAATGTATTAGCAGACCATAATATGATTAGGCTCAGGTGGGAGGGACAACAACAACCAAGAAATTGGATGCTTCAGAGGTCTATATTAAAAGATGAAGCATTTAACAAATTGTTGACAAGGGAGTTAGAATTCTTCTTCCAAGAAAACAACCCCCAAGACACCTCTTTACAAAACAATTGGGATACAGTCAAAGCCACAATGAGGGGAGTGTCCATTAAATACATGGCCAAGAAAAACAAGGAAAACAAGCAACAGAGAGTAACATTACAACAGGAATACAAGGAATGGGACGACAAATTGCAGGCCACACCACAAGACAAACAAGCTAAACTACAATTGGACATGGTTAAACACAAAATAAATTTAATTGATAAGGAAGAACTAGCCCAGAAATTAAAGAAAACGAAGCAATACCAATTTGAGAATGCAAATAAACCAGGGCATTGGCTAGCCTCCAAACTTAAGAAACAGAATGAAAAGAGGTGGGTCACTAAATTAAGAAATGAACAGGGGGAGATATGTTTCAAAGAGGAAGAAAAAAGACATATTATTAAAAAATATTATAGCGATTTATATACAGAAGTAAACCACGCAACAGAAGACCAAATTCAAAAGTACTTAAAAAATGTTGACTTTATAGAAATTTCAGATGAGGATAAAGAATCTCTAAATCAAAACATAACTCTACAGGAAGTATATGGTGCCATTAATAAACAAAAAATGACAAAGCTCGGGGCCAGATGGCTTACCGGCTGAAATTTATAAAACACAACAAGAAACTCTAGGAATAGAAATGTTAAAGATTTTCAATGAAGTTTTAGACAAGGCGACATGTCCCCAATCCTGGCAAGAAGCAAGAATATCTATTATCCCTAAAACAGGTACTGATTTGATAGACCGGGCAATTACCGACCAATCTCCTTCTCAATGTGGACTATAAAATCTTTATGACTATTTTGGCGGAAAGATTTAAAAGAATACTTAATAAATTTATCTCTACTGATCAAAATGGCTTCCTCCCACAAAGACACCTTAGAAATAACATTAGGGTAGCATTAGACGTATTAGAATACTATGAAGACTGTAGTGCAGAGCAAGTCGCACTACTGTTTTAGATGCTCAAAAGGCATTCGATAATGTGAAATGGGAGTTCATTTTACAACAAATTAAACATTTGAATTTAGGACCCAAATTTATAAATGCAATTACGGCTATTTACCAAAGACAAGAAGCTTCAATTTTAATTAATGGGGACTCACGGAAAATTTCAAATACAGAAGGGAACTAGACAAGGATGCCCTTTGTCGCCATTGTTGTTCATTATGACTTTAGAGGCCTTAATAAGGACGATTAAACAAGAAAGTGATATAAAAGGATTAAAAATAAAAAGGAAGAGTTCAAATTACAAGCATTTGCTGATGACCTATTTTTATTCTAGAAGAACCACAAACTTCTGGGCCTAAACTATTACAAAAATTGGATGAATTTGATCTTGTAGCGGGACTAAAAATTAACAAAAATAAAACTAAAATGATCACAAAGAATATGACAAGCAAACAGAAAGAATTACTGGCGTAATAATGGGCATTGAGATTGTTGAAAAATAAAATACCTAGGAATTATCATATCAACCAGACATACTACACTTAAGAAAGATAACTACGACCCGCTTATTAAACGAATAACGGAAGATTTAAGAAGATGGAACAATTTAAACTTATCCTTAATGGGCAGGATAGCCACGATAAAAATGAATATCCTACCTAAAATTTTATTTCTCTTCCAAAATGCCCCTATAATATTAAAAAAAAATTTTTTGATGGGTTGAATAAAATAATATTAAATTTTATCTGGCAAAAGAAAAGGCCAAGGATTAAATTAAAATTACTACAGGATGCCACGGAGAGAGGGGGGTTCGGCCTACCAGACTGGGAACTGTATCATAGCGCTGCAATAATGACCTGGGTAAAAGATTGGATCAACCACACAAACACAAGAATATTAACACTAGAAGGATACAACCTCCAGTCAGGGTGGCACGCCTTTCTCGGACAAGACAACATAAAGGGACATAGCTACGTGCAAAAACATAAAGTCAGACAGATACTTTTATATACTTGGTTTAAAATTAAGAAACAGATGTATATCCAAACCCCAATTTGGCTATCGACATTAGAAGCCCTGATGCATCCGCATTTATTAAGATACGACAAAATTATTACTTATGAAGAATTATTAGATGCAAAAGGTGATTTACAAACTAGACAACAGCTGACTGCACAAGGAATAGAATTGGAATGGTGGGCCTATCTGCAACTTCAATCTAAATATGCAAAAGACAAAAAGGAATTGGGCATTAGTAAAACTAGGACTGAATTAGACGAAATTTTGTTAGGACCGGATGAAAAGATGATCAAAAAAATTTATCAGGTATTATTAGAAGCCAAATTAGAAGAAGAAATGGTAAAAGAAACAATGATACTATGGATGAGAGATTTTGGTTATAACATAAATTTGGACGATTGGCGAAACATCTGGATTAGAAATAAAAAAATAACTCTAGCAATTCCATACAAGGAAAATCTATAGTTCACTGTTGCTATAAAATCATTAATTGCCTTTGTATCAGCCATTATGCAGGCTTCTGTGGGAGTTGAGCCAAGTTAGCAGCAAAGAACAAAGCCGCACTGTCTGTTTGTTTTTCCAACCATGTAGCCATCTTTGCTCGCACACACATTGTAACAACCTTGTTTGATGCTCACACCTGCATTTCACCAGTAGCTAGATAGCGCTTGCACCCACCACTGATAAGGTGGCTAACATGATAGGTACATATCAGCAAAAGTTACATGCCTGTTACAGCCGCTTTTCTTTTCTTCCTTATATCACAATAACCAAATATGGTATTAAGTGTAATATGTAACCAATAAGAATGAGCTTCTTGTACTGTAACTGCTTGCTTTAGAAAACCTAATAAAAGGGGCTGAGTCCACCTTTCGGGCTCTCTCACCTCATGACAGAACTGGAGAGGTTTTGTGTGGAATTGGCTCACCGTGGGAGGCCCACCAGGCAAAGGGTAAAGTATTCCCTCAACTGGTGACCCGCGTGATCTGTAAAACAACGGATCGTCTTGGACCGCTCATCTCACCGGCCGGACGTGCCAGCTGCAGCTCGGGGACCACCGGACTAGCGACTACCCTTCTTATCGTGAGTATGGGCGGAAAATTCTCTAAGTCACAGGCAGCGCACCTGAAAGAACTTAGGAGTTAATCAAAAGTTCAATTGTGCTTATCAAAATCAAGGG
Source organism: Naja naja (assembly GCA_009733165.1). Classification (NCBI taxonomy): domain Eukaryota; kingdom Metazoa; phylum Chordata; class Lepidosauria; order Squamata; family Elapidae; genus Naja; species Naja naja. The sequence continues at coordinate 109,614,189 of CM019150.1, read as the reverse complement.
AAAACTTTACCTTTACCCTCAAAAAGATTTGGTCGAATTACTGAGTTATGTTTATGCTAATTGTCCGGCTTATCCGGAAAGGGGTTCGCTCAAGGTGTCAGTATGGATAAAATTGGGAACTCATTTCCATGGACACCCAAGAGCCACACCCAAAATTTTAACAACATGGCGAATTATCATGGAATGTCTAATGATTCACCATAAATTCGATGTTCCTTAAGATCTATGCCTTCCCCAATTTAACTGAGAGATTTATTGTGGGAATGATCAGTGTGTGTGTGTAAACCTGAAAAGTTTTGTTTTCCTCTGTGTCTTTGTGTGTGTGTGTGTGTGTGTGCTGCGCACATGTGTGTGTCTAAGACTTTGTGTGTCCTAGAGGTAACTGTTGCAACTGTTAAGTGTCTCTGATACCTTCGGATATTAAATTTAAATTGTTAAGAATTAAAAACACTGAGAGATTGTCTTCTTCTGGTCTGATCTGGCCAATTGGACTGGATGAGGAACAGAGTTAAATTTTCTCTCCTCTCTGTGCTTTTAAGAAAAACCCAGGGTTATTAACGAATGTTCTAAGTTCATTTACAAGAAAAGTTTCATTCTTGCATTTACTGTGTGTTTAAATGCTTTTACCTGTTCATCCTTTTCCTGAAGCATTTGAATCCAGTTTTTCCCTTTCTCATCTGTTGTGTCTCCATTTTGTTGAAACTGATTTATCTGTTTAGTAACTGCAATACTGATGTGTTATTTTCTTTCTCCTGAAACCATACCTGCAATCTATCTCCAAACCCCTCTTTAATCCTTTTAAGACAAAACGCCACCACAAAAATCTGTGCAGCGTGCTGAATTGGCCAGCTGCAATTTTGGCTTTTCAGCTTTTTCTAAAGTCCCAATTAATTTGATTCTTGATAGCTTGTATGTTTCTCAAATTGTTTTAACAATATTTGGCTCATACCTATCACCATCTATTGAACCTGATTTATTGGCATTATTTTGTACTCTGCAGTCCCTAATTGCAGAACGAAATTGTCCATTTTTGTTGCTCATATTAGGAGCCACCAACCTTTCCCTGGTGTGCTCCAAGAAGGTAACAATAGGGCAGACGATGCAGCCGCGCATTTGATCTTGCCTTTACAACCTGTAACATCTTGGGAAAGCCACTCATACTTTCACCAAAATACAAAAGCTCATTAAACAATTTGGTATTACAGCTGCTGAGGCAGTGGCCATACGGCAGCAATGCCCCACTTGTAGTCAGCAGGCTATTGCTATTCCTATGGGAGTCAACCCCAGAGGCACACAGGCCTGCCAAATATGGTAAATGGATGTTACCCAATATGCTCCTTTTGCCCCCTGGAAATATCTACATGTTTCCATAGATACATTTTCAGGGTTTATTATGGCCACTCCTCAGAGAGGCGAAGCCTCTAAACATGTGATCAATCACTGTATTCGAACCTTTGCATTGTTGGGATGCCCAAAAGAGCTAAAAACTGATAATGGTCCCACGTACACAAGTTCTGCAATGTCAGAGTTTTGTAATCAATGGGATATTATCCACAAATTTGGAATACCTTGCAATAGCCAGGGCCAAGCCTTGGCAGAGCGCGCTAACCAGACACTTAAACATGCACTCAATCGATATTTGAAACAGGGGAAAAATCCCCCTGGCCTCCCAGCGATACAAAATACCCTGAACCTATGCTTATATACTCTGAATTTTGTTAATCTAACCGGCTACCCGCTAACTACCGCTGTAGAGTGCCATTTTTCCTCTCCCTCTTCTGCAGATTTACCCAAACCATAGGTGTGCTATCGTTGCTTACCTGACCTGACTTGGAAAGGGCCTGCCGATCTCATTACTTGGGGTTGAGGTTACGCAGCCATCCAACTACCTGACAGAGTGCTCTGGGTTCCTGCCAGACACACCAGACCCTACCTTGTGAAGTAACCTTGAGCCACAAGCCACAGCATTTGGCGGAGATGCTTCCTGTACTCCTGTGCCTTCTGGTCTCCTCTGCTGTCCTGCTTGCCGACCCTGTTCCACATGCCTCCTTCAAGTTAGGAACCGAGGAAGTCACCTGGTCGACCTTGTCCATCTGGACCTCTCAGCCCTCTACTGTCTCCATCCACTGCCCCGTTGCTCGTCCAGTATGCAGCATGAACTGGTCAGGCCCCCGCGGATGGTTGCCTAGATCATCTTACACCATGACTTATTCCAGGTGGACTTGCTGTTTCAATCCTGGAGGCTGTTGTGGCTTATCTCTCTTTTCTCAGCACGCCTCCATTACTTGGATGTTATGTATGTTCTGGTTTTGTTGATCACACTTATTTTGCTATTGAATCTTATGTATTTGGCCCCCCTTCCTGCTGAAACCCCTTGATTTTGTGCTTCTCTGCTGCTGTATTCAATGTATCCCCAATATTGTGTCTATGGTTATGTCCTGGAGGCCTACCTAACCCTCCACTTCTGTCCAGCTGCTTCAGCATGAATTAACTGCCCCCATGTTGAAACCTCCTTGTGATTGCCTATCCTCTGATGAGGAAGGCCCTGACTGAACTGCCATCAGGTCTGCTCTGACACCATGCACTGGAGAGTGTATGGTCTCATGAGGATCCTTAGGCATAGGTCAGTGCTGATTACCTTCCAAAAAACAAAAACGGAGGAGATGTTGCTATAAAATCATTAATTGCCTTTGTATCAGCCATTATGCAGGCTTCTGTGGGAGTTGAGCCAAGTTAGCAGCAAAGAACAAAGCCGCACTGTTTGTTTTTCCAACCATGTAGCTGTCTTTGCTCGCACACACATTGTAACAACCTTGTTTGATGCTCGCACCTGCATTTCACCAGTAGCTAGATAGCGCTTGCACCCACCACTGATAAGGTGGCTAACATGATAGGTACATATCAGCAAAAGTTACATGCCTGTTACAGCCGCTTTTCTTTTCTTCCTTATATCACAATAACCAAATATGGTATTAAGTGTAATATGTAACCAATAAGAATGAGCTTCTTGTACTGTAACTGCTTGCTTTAGAGAAAACCTAATAAAAGTCCACCTTTCAGGGCTCTCTCACCCCATGACAGAACTGGAGAGGTTTTGTGTGGAATTGGCTCACCGTGGGAGGCCCACCGGGCAAAGGGTAAAGTATTCCCTCAGTTCACGTTTTTCATTTTTATGCAAAAATTCCATTGGGTGTTCCAATTACCAATGAAAGTACACATTGTCCTTGTTCTAATGAAAGAAGTCCATTTGTCCCTCTGAGCAAGTTCTGTCAATTTCACCAGCCATTCCACTGTGGTGGGTAGTGCTGAATTTTTCCATCTTTGTACATATGGTAACCTCGCCGTAATAATCATATATTAAAATAATATTCCATGGCAGGTTTTAACTGCCAATTCTAAAAGGAACGTTTTGGCTTCAGTTGAATATTTATCTTTAAAACCCACTGTATCAATGTATCTATTTGAATCCAAGATTTTTAAAATCCTGTTTACATGTCCACCAAGCATGATATAACGTTCCTTCATGTTATCCACATTTCCCACTCTACAAAGCTTTCCAATAAAAAGTACATGATGTAATCTCTGGAGGTCTGTTTTAGTTGAATTGATTTGACAACCAACATTAGAAATATCCCAGGCAATCTTCCCTTGTGTCTCCATCATCTCACCCACCTTCAAGATTCCTGAGATACCTACAGATTCAATTGCTGAATTGGAATTCAAAATTTAACATGTTTATGTATATGTGGGGGTGGGGGAGTGGGGAAGTGGAGTGTGGGGGAAGAGAAGGCAGGAATTTCCTAGGATTGACAAAATCAACAAACTTTCCTTGAAACATCCACTTTTCCCATTGTTTTTCCAGAGAATCAAAATGACATTACAACATTAAGACTTCACTTAATCAGGATGTCCAGGAAAGGTAATGAGTTATTGCATTCTTCTTCTCTGGTAAACTGCATTCCTTTGAACATGTTAATGATTCTGTGAGTGTTTGCTAATTGATCCTTTTTTATTATGGTGAAGGTGTCATCTGCAGATCTGATCTATATTTTGGGTTATGTTTTTGGAAGTGCTGTGACTTTTAGACATTGCATAATGACCTCCACTATAAGTCCTGAAAGCGGTGATCCCATAGATGTGCGTTTAATTTGCTGGTAAGTTTATCCATCAAATTGGAAGCATATGGTTAGGCAAAGGTTATATCCAGATCCATAATCTGTGCTGCTTCAATCTTCATGCATTTGGTTAAGTCAGGTGTGCTGTGGAACAATGTGGTCAGAAATTTTTTGGAACAATGTGGTCATAATTCTGGATCTATGGGCATTGGACAATTAGAGTTGATGTTATTATTGTTTGTTCCTGAAGTCAAAAATAGTTTAATATCCAGGAATATCAATATTGTGAGCCAAATTTTATGGATAAATTGCATTATCCCCCCTTCCCTAAAGCCAAGATTCCTCTGAGAAACTACTGGAGCAGGTTGCAAGGCAGCTTTAATTTTTATACTTGGTAGGATCTTGAAGTTGAATTTGTTTTTTAGCATTAAACGCTGACTCCAAGTTGCGCATAAAGTGTGCATGTATGTCAAGTATTTTCCTTCACAGAAAGGGGAATTTGCCAACATAGAATAACCACTATGCTGAATGCTTATTCTAATTTTCATCCTGGGTAATGTATCTATGGAGATGCCAATCATCCAGGTCATGGTTGTCCCAAAGATGCTTTTCATTCAAGAAGCTTCTTCAGTTCTTTGGGACATCCTAGGAGGTGACACTTCTTGCCTTCTTGACAAAGGTCCTTATTTCATCCAGGAAGGTGAAAGGGAAAAACAGATAGTGGCTGATGCTTCATGTAGCAAGTCCTTTTCCCCCAGTCTTCCCCTCACTTTTCAGAATAAATGAGATTTCTGTGGTATCTGCAATTGTTTTATTTTTTTTTTCAAATAAAGACAATACAACATTCATGAAACCACAATGCAGTATCTCAATCATTCACTGAAAGAACAGGGATATAGAACCACCTTCACTGGTGAGTAAATAATACATATCCAAGCCATTCTGGCCTTAGCAAAGTTCGAATCCCAGTCTGGATTTTTAGATGAGAATGATGTCTAATCAGTTTGGATTAGAGAAGGGACTCCTATTGTTTTGACTAGAGGAACTACAGGGCTGCTATAGCACTTTATTGTTGACCACTGGAAGGATCTCTAATATTTCTTAGCTAAATTTTAGCTTTAGGTCCCATTTATGCCTGTAAAAATGCTTATTCTGAAGAACATCTCAATAAAATCAGTATTAAAAGGAATCAAGTCAATTGTAGGGAACTCTTTCAATGGATCTGTATATTCAGATGCTCTAAGAATCCCTTCCCCTGCTGGTTTTAGAAGTTGTCTTTTTTTAAAAAAAATTGTTATACATAACAAGGGTAATGATCTTTTACCAATAAAGTCATAGAAGGAGATTTTCACTATAGACGATCAAATGCCAATGGAATAGAAACCTTTTTCAGGTACCTCTTTATTACAGTTGATCTAAGTAAAGGTCAAACAATCAGAAGAATCATTTCAGGATCCAGGCCCTTTTAATATATGACAGAATGCAAAAAGGAATCTGCAGTTGCCTTGGGGTGCATCTCATCTAGAAATGCTGACAATGGATAAAGAACTTATTTTCAAGACTTCTAGTGCAGAAAAAACAGATACATTCATCTTTACAGCTATTGTCCATTTATCAGCATCTATGATAGCTGTTTAACCACTACTAAGAAGTACAAAAATATAGTTGCGGTTCCATTCCAGAATGGTTAGATCACAAATTCCATTCAACCAAGCCATCTGGCTGGTAATTCTGAAAATGTCCAACTCATCATGAGGCCATGAAGTTGGAGACAGCTGGTATATAGTGTTGCTCAATTTAAATGTATCTCTTCTGTCCTTCCCTTCTCTATATCTGTGCTAAAGACTCCAGAAATGAAATGGAAAACTAGTTTATACATTCATTTCTACCACATGATCATATTTTGCTTGAACACTCAAGACTCTCAGCCAAACATAGAAACTGTCCACTGAAAGTATTGTGTTGGTATTAAAATCAGGCAATGAGGATGAGTAATACCATATGTATTTATAATAGCTCACTCCCATGTCACATGATGCTACAATCAATTCTGAACATGCACTCATGAACTAGTGGTCAAAAACAATAGAAATTGCTAAGATTGTGTGAAACTTTGGTTTCCTTCCAGCTGTTTTCAGTATTTCAATTATATAAACAATTCTAAACGGGCTTAAAATTATTTATTTTACAGCTGGTTAAACAAGAGAGACAGGATATATTTTAAATAAGTTACTTGGGGTTCAGTCACTCAGAACTCTGATCTATATATGTCTCAACTGAGCTACTGATAATTTCACAAGCATATGAACAATTGTCATTAATTTCAATATGGTGCTCTAGAAAAGCACACCCTAAAGAAGGAAAATCACAAATGAACTATCCTACTGTGTTTTATTTTCAATTTTTACTGATTTGTGAAATTAAACCCTGGAATTTGAGTTTTACACCATCCATTCAACAGTGATGATACAAATTATCTCCACAAAGCAAGCAGGAAATTGCTTGTTGGAAAATTTATCCCTTCTTTTTCCACATTCAGACTATCGAATGAGCTTTAAATGGCTAAATGTATGTATCAGTATGTTCATAAAACATTATGAGGTAAACCAGAGATCTCCAAACTTGGCAACTTTAAGACTTGTGGACTTCAACTCGCAGAATTCTCCAGCCAGCTGTCTGGAGAATTCTGGGAGTTGAAGTCCACAAGTCTTAAAGTTGCCAAGTTTGGGGACCCCTGAGGTAAACTAACAATTCTGAGGGACTTATATTTGCAAAGGTGGTCTTGCCTGTCTCCCTCTTTTTTAAAAAATATATGTAAATGTCTCCTATAAGTATATTCTGTAAATGCTATGAATGTGGCTAAAAGGCCAACTTTAAATTGTAGGCCCCTTGTAGCAACGGTTTATCCATAGCACCTACATCTAAAGTGCTGTGCTTATTTAATGCCCATCATAATAAATAACAATAAAATGACAATAATAAATATAAATAATTTAAAAATAGGGCACGTCTCCCAAGATTGCATATAACGTTCAGAGATAAATAAATGTCTTCTTTCAAATGTCTTTAAAAGGAAATCTGTCCAAGATGGTAGAAGATTGAGATGTATGAAGTAGCAAAGCAGATGCAGCCTTTCTCTTGAGTATAAATGTAAAACCATTTGGATGCAAAGCTCTGGAACACCAAGCTGATCACTGTACAAACATGCAGAGAACTGAAGGCCTCTGAGGCTGACATGCAATGGGCAGAAATCTCAGACTGATGTGTGTTGTGTATACGAGATATGAGAATTGTGCTATGTACAGTTTTTGGTCTGTGTTTATAGGTGCAGAGACTAGCTTTTGAGAGTAGATGGAGGCTATCACTGGTTCAAACAGATGAATGCACAGAGGTATCTCCAAAAATGGTAAACATTTTAGGAGAGAATCCAAATCCACCTTTTCTTCATATTTCTCATTCCCTTTCCTGTTGCATTTCTCTTCCTATCTGGAGACCGAGTCTTCCTTGCATCAATTTCTCCAGCCTTTTTCATAGGCTCTCCTGGTTTTTTTCAACTCACAGCCTCTTTTCTAGAGAAGGTCTACATTTAGTAGAGCTTCTGGGTACATGGAAGCATTGGTGGTCCCAGGCATCCAGGCCAGGAAAAACCAAAGCTCTGCAATGGAAATGTTCTTAGCACCTTCACTTGGATTTCAGCATCTCCAGTTTCATTCTGTGTCTCTGTTCCTCAACACAGTTCCAGGTGATGACAAGGGATCAGCTCAGGTGTGTGCAGGTTTGCCTGTTCTGTGGCCATTTGCTTGTTCAATCAGGTCTCTGTAATAAGCAGATTTCAGGAATCTGGGATAGGAGTCCTTTTCCATCAAGGTGTATGTTTTTGCTTGCGCTTCTTCAAAGCATATAGAAGTGGCCCCAGCAAGGTTCCTTCTGGTTGCCTCTCGAGTTTCATGGTCAAGATTTACCTAAAGGAGAAAAAATATGGTGAATATGCATCCTTGGTTGTAACTTGATGGATGAGAAACAACACATACAATACAGGATATATTGTAACACCCTAACCAAGGTAGGAAATCTCTTAGAGTGCATTAACAGTGAAAGACCTGCAAAGTAGATAACAAAAACTTCTGGAAATCAACTCTGAATAAGCAAATATGAATGAACACTGAAAATCATTTTGCAATAAATAAAAGGTGGGATATTCTCAAATATATGGGAGAATTTTGGCAGCAGTTCATTCTCTGAGCTTGCTGTTTAGCTCCCGGATGTTTCATTTCCAGTGTAGGTAAAATTTTCCATGGGACTTTGGGTGAAGTGTTTTGTTCAGTTTTTGTTCTATTTATATAGGTCCTATGTGGTGTTGTGGTCAGTTACGTTGACTTAGAACTACATTGACTTATATGAATCTGTAAGAAACTGGACCATCCAGACAACCAATCAGCGATGAAACCGACCACCAGTTGAATTTTGCGCCATGCAAACAATCAGTCATGTGACCAACTGATCACAACACCACATAGGATCTATATAAACAGAAGAAAAACTGAACAAAACACTTCACCCAAAGTCCGCTGAAGATGTTACCTAGTCTGGTAATGAAATGTCAGGAGCGAAACAGCAAGCTCAGAGAACGAACCACTGCCAAAATCCACAACCTGAGCTACAAATATGGAAGAATCTAAACTGCTCCATTCACCTGACCTCCTTTGGGCCTATGAGCCTTTCTCTTGCTATGCACTATCAGCAAAAGCACTTATATTCATCTTCCCCCTCCTGGGTATGGGAGCTATAGCTAGATCAGATGGTAAGCAGCAAACTGGAAAAGCCAACTTAGATAACCTTGAAATTTCATGCCCTTCCCATTGTAAAGGCATTGTTGCCAATGCCAAGATATATCTTGAAGCTGAATCTGCATGCAGTAGATGGGCCTGAAGCCAGATCAAAAGTTAAAGCAATCCTATTGTAACACAGGCTCTTTAGAAAAAGGCATGGGACAGCAGAAAAATTAATACCTACTTCCAATAACTGAGCTTCCTCTTTTTTTATGTATCTTTCTGAAGCATCCATAGTTAGGGTTGGGCAATTTTTTTAAAAAAGGTCTGCTTTGAGATTGTGTAATTTATCTTTGAAAGTTATTTGACTCACCTCCCTGGGGGACTCATTCTGAACAAAGTCTTCAAAGATTCTGTTGGCTTTGGCTGCTAATTTTGCTTTGGAGGGGATTTTCTTATATTCTTCACAAGCTAGCCAAAACTCCAGATTTTCTTCACTAAATTCTGTTTTAAGAAACCCATGAAATGCTGCCATGCCACCTGTAAAGAAGGAGGTAGAATAACCAGTTTAGAAGTGATAGAGAGAGAAGGAAAAGAAAGACTATCGCGAATAGATTTTTAAAATGCTGCATGTTTTGCAAATTATAATGTCAAGGACGATCCATCTTAAAGATATATGGTTGATTTCTGGATGAAGAATAATCAAACCCCATCGGAGTCTTATTTGTTTTGTCTTCTATTGTAGAAAATTTAAAAAAATCTGGGTGGCAAAAATACAACATTAACGGGATCAGATTCCTCTCCCTGAGAACCTGGAGCGGTCTTACTGTTACTAATTTTTAAAAAAAATAAAGAGAAGATCACGTTTAGCATAATAACTAATTTGATTCAAATGAGAACCTGTTTGGTCTAGTGCAGGGGTGTCAAACTTGTGGCCTGTGGGTTGGATGCGTCACATGCTGGCCACGTCCACGCCCGGTTTAGCGATGGGGTAAAAGTCATGATACGTCACATGACAACGCCATGACAACACAAGTTTAACATCCCTGGTCTAGTGGTTAAGATCCCAGGCTAGAAAGTTGGAGACTCAGAGTTCTAGTTCCATTTTTGTCATGAAACCAGCTGGCTCTCCATGGGCCAGTTACTCTTTCAGCCCAACTTATCTCACAGGGTTTGTTGTTGTGGGTAAAATAGGAGGAGGAAGGTGTGTGGGATATGTTTACCCTCTTCAGTTTTTTGTAAACAGATTAAATATTAGTATTCTCAGCCAGTTCAGTCTTTTATTATTTGGGTTGAGAAGTCTACGAGCTATCCCAACACTATGTTAGGGGTGATTGTTCATTCAGTGATTTTCTAAAGTATCTGCTTTTTTGCTATCTAAGAAGATCATCTGGTACATTTTGTGAAGACGTGACTGGTTGGCAACCTTATTGAATCATGTGAAATCACACAATCGCCAGCTACTTGCAACTATACTTTTTTTTATTTTTTACAAATTCTTTACCACACATGATGTGTACTCACTTCTGCTTCTCAGCAGTTGATCAAAGGACTCCTTCCATCCAAGTGCTTCCTCCAAAGTATATCTGGAGAAGAAATAATATTTTTAAAGCTTGTCCGAGAGATTTCAAAGAGTAATGTTTTGAGCAAAGAGTTCAGGATGCAGAGCTGCTGGGAAGTGCAGAGGTCATCCTATTTATCCTGGCTTCATTTCTCATAATCCCCATTCAAAATTGCTCACTACCACATATCACCTCACATATGTTATGTCATTAACAACATTTAAACCACTTCAGCAAGTTCTTCAAAATTTCTTATCCTTCTTAGCCAATGCAGAGATATTATTCTCTGCATTGATATTATTATTATTATTATTATTATTATTATTATTATTATTATAGATATTATTCTGCAGACAATATTCTGAAATAAGCAAGAAATACTGTCTGGAAATTGAATAGCTGGGATATCCTGGATGAAGATTTATTGAAAAATCACTCTGTTTTTTTTACATAATGTTATAAGTGATTGAGATAACCGGGTCTTTCATTTTTAGGTCCCCGTTTTCACCCATTTCTTCCATCATTTCTTTTCAGGAAAAAGAACAGTGTTATAAGACTTGCACAAGGCTTTTTAATATAAGTGCTTCTGTCTAGAATGCAGCCTCTCTTCAAAAACTTCTCAGCCATTTGGTTGACTCAGAACGGCTCTTTATCTTTTCAAAAATGGGCGATGCAGCATTACAAACTGCTGTATCATACAAAATTTTTACTAACGCAGCTAAAAAGCATTATCTAGGATGCCTTCCTCTCTTTGGAGTCAATTAGAAACTGAAATAACCCTAACATTTTATTGTCCTTAAAAACCCTTGTGTTTTTGTCAACCAGTTATAGACTTACTTTTGTTTGGTGCTCCAGCTGAGGTTTCCAATTTTATGTCCAAACTCTGGTTTATGAAGTAGAATTCCCAAACGTGTTTTAAACTCTTTGGCTCTGAAAAAGGGAAAAGAACATAATTCAAAAAGGATACTAAAAAAATAAAGTACTGCAGTTGCTAGATTAGAGGGTATCAAGACAAGATAAGGATGCTCCTTCAAATTTAAGGTCTAGAAGAAGCTTCTGGGTTCAATTTAAGAGAAGAGTTTGCAGTGTGAGTTTGAGAGCTGAAGCATTTCTTTAGTATAAAGAAAGTATACTTGGCTTTTCTGCTAAGCTTTCTTTTTCTCCATTAGTAAATGCATTTTTTATGCTTTATCAACCAATCTTTAACTTGGCTATTCATATATTAACAGGCTATTCCTATTGGCAACAAGGATAAATTGAAAAATGGATTTTAAGCAACAGAATGCCATAATTAGTTTTCCTAAACTCACAGAATTTACTGCCTCAACCAGACTTAAAAAGGAAAACAATTTTTTCAAGCGGAAGTTCTTGTATATATGCCTACTCTGCAATTGCCAAGTTAATTTGTAATTTAAATCCTTAAAGTTAAATACTCTGTATTGTGTTCCTTTAATTCTGCCCCTTATTACTGAATTCATCAGACATCTCCACAGGGTTGAATCAGCTTTTTATTCCCCTCTCTCCATTTTCACCAGATATCCATTACTTAATTCTGTGGACTGGGATCTTCCCAACTTTTCATAGGCCACCAGTTCTAGGCTACAAACTGCAGGCCTCCACTAGGTGGCAGCAAAGAGATACAAAGAACACCAACTCCGTGCTCTTAATCTGGCGATTTGTACCCTCAGATCTAATAGTACTACTCTGTAAGTGCCTCAACCTCTGAAATGAAGTGATATAACATGTCATGACTCCAGCCTACCAGGGCATTAATTCTGACATGGTCTAAGTTACCTTACAAGAATTCAATATTCTAAATACCTAACTTCTTAAAAGCTGCTTACAGTGGTATGGCATGTTTATTCCAATATTTTCTGCTTTGTAAAACAGCACAAGCATGTCAGTTCTGCAAAATTCTTAAGCTATTAATTATCATCATTAATAGGTACCAAAAACCAAGCAATTATTACATGAGGTCAAAATTTCATCTGCTATAGAAAAAGGCTGAACATATAGTTTCTGTACACATACAGACATAATTCTGTGATGCCCTTTTATCTTCCTTTTTTGTTTATTCTTTAAATCTTTTTACATTTTTCTTGCAACTTTTGCTCTTTTCTGTTTATTAAAGCAATATTTAAACAAATTAAATGCTGTTGTTTCTAGTATTTATCCAGCATGTTTTAAAAATGCATTGTCATAATTCCAGAGATCATTGAAAAGATGCTCTTTAGCCAACGATGAATCTAACTTATTCTTACTATTCAAACTGATATGTGTATTTCTGAATTGTTAACTTTGATAGCATTTAGGATTAATCAGCACCACCCTGTTCACCAACATGTAATTATATTTTTGTACTGAACTCCTGAAAAATTAAACTGACACATAATACTAAGACAAATCACAAATATTGCTAGGAACAGAACAAATGTAAGTCAGACCAAAATAATAATTTCTAGTTTCAAAATATTACAATTGCAGGCTCACTGCTCTCTAGCTAATGTCACCTCTTTTTATGAAATTCCAGCTTTTGGTGGGTATGACTTTAGTCAACTGGTACAGCCATAGGAGTTTTCAACCTGTTTGGACCAGTGGGCTCATTTGGGAATTTTAAAGTCACATTGTAGCTTTTATTTTTACAAAAGATTGTCATGATAGTTCAGCTAATCCATATATATAAGAAGTTAAATCCTATAAGGCATTGGGACTGCGACCATCTAGCATTTCTAAGAATAGAATTGTTCTCGGAAATCAGATTGCACTTGCTTTGGTAGTTTGCCACTTAAAAAAAATTAATATAATCTTTTATTTAAAAATAATTTGTTGCAGGTAGCTTAGTGGGGGCCCACTCTTGCTCCTGGGAACCATGCTGGGGTCCAAGACCTGTGCCAGGTAGCCTTCAAGTGCAGGAGGTCATTAAAGAAGGTGATGATGGTTAATAGTCTGTTGCTTTCTCATTTTGAAGCATCTGTACCCCTTTTGATCTTTCTCTCTACTTGGACTTGACTGTGGACCCACTAATAGGCCCTGGGCATCCTTCATGTCTCTGTAGCTGCTGAATCTGAGACAATCAGGAATGTGGAAAATCAATAGGATTTTCCCAGATTTCAAAGATGGAATGACGCTGCACTTGCCTTGGACTGTGTCTACTTGTTAATTGCACTATGTCCTCCCAAGGGTCACTAGAGCCCTTATCAAGTCATTAGGGCGTGATGTGGCTGGGGGCCAGGGGCAAAGGAGAGGAGAATGCTAGGAATATATATAAAACCTCAAGGCTATCACTAGAATGTTATCTTGCCTTTTTCAAACACAGTAGTTGGCTAGCACACCAAAGCAAATGTCAGATGCGGCTATCAAGCTCTCTTCACTGTCCTTTTCTGATATCTGTTCACCTGCCCAAAAAACAACAACCCCACACTGTATGCTCCTCAAGGCAGACCCTCAGCTTTTTTGCTGTGGCTATATTGGCAGAAATAAAGTGCCAATATCATACTTATTATAATTGCTTCTCATCCATGCCTCTACGCTACCTCTCCCTAATTGCTATTCCTCTTTGGTGATTAACTGGATGCTTTCCTTTGCCACTATTCAAAGCATCCCATAGCTGGTAGAGTTTTCAGACTTTGAATGTTGTGTCACACACCTGCCTAACCAGGGTGGGTGCTGCAGACATTCAGAGGTCTCTCCCTGCTTGGTGCAATCACTGCGACAGTTTGGAGATGGCCGCCTGGCGCATCGCTTTCTATTCTTAGCTCACCAACCTCTGGCTGATGTGTGGCAGGCATGCTAATGATGTGCAGTGCTACTTGCAGAGGTGTCTTTGAGAACTGCATTGCAAAGACACAGGAGAATTTGTACTCGTTTTCCCATCACATTTTAAAAACACACAAACAAGCCAAATGTATGAAGCAGACAGTCTAGCTGCAGTTCTCGAGAAAAGCAAGAGAAATATAGGGCAGACCTATTTCTTTTAATCTCTTATTATCATTACCTCCCTCATCTTTCCTCAGTGCTGAACTAAATAATGCCAGACTAGTCATTACATGAAATGGTACGATCAGGGTTTGGGATATAGACAGAGGTCATTCGTGGTCACTACATGTGGCCAAGTCAAGTCCAGCCCTGATTGTTCAGCAAAGTAATAATATAATAAGAGCTTCAATAATTTTCCAAGCCTCTTACCTTTCCAAGCAGCTAGCAGGCAGTGCAGCTAAACCCCGGCACATGTTGAGAAAGTGGCTTGCTTAGATCTGCAGCAACTGGATTGGGGAGCAGTGGAAGGCTCTAATCACAGCCTTCCCCTATTAAGCTTTCAGTGCTGGAGCTTGGAAGCAGAGCTTTTATATCTTTCAGCAAGTGGGAGGGAGCATGAATCAAGCACACAGCTCCCGCCCGCCTCTATACAAGAAGAATCGGAACTGTCCTTGATCAGCAGAGTCATAAGTGGGATTCAGAAAGAACAAGCCGGACAAAATATGGGTGTTTCTGTTGAAGCTACCCTTGTATTCCATGATTGAAGGGTACTTGTACAGAAACTGCAGTCAAGAGCTCAAGGGATGTATTTTTCTTCTCTGAAAAGCACTTGGCTGCTGTGCTTGTCATCAAATAAAATACACACTTTAATAGCAAGTGCTTTTGCTCTTCTTGTTCTTTTAAAAAATGTGATGACAGAGTCTACGCATGATTTAAATAAATCAGCCTAATTTGCCAGGACACGGTTGGCGCTGGCACCAATATAAGCGTTTTTTCCTGGTGCAAGGAACTGGTCTAAGTGGGACAGCGGTGTGGGAGATAGCATTAACTTGGGACCACAGTAGGGCAAGGCCAAACTAAATTGGGACTACAGTAGAGCAAGGATGAGGACACTTCAGCCCCAAGTTAAAAGCTCTTGGAAATAACTCTGGGTAAACTAAGATATATATTTCTGTGTGGCCTTGGCAGAACACTTATTAGCTTCCAGTTTGGAGGAAATTGTGAACCCCAGGAAAGACAGAGACAGCCACAGCAGTGTGAGTACAGTTGAGTGTCTTCTGTGAAGTTCCATCTCTAATATATAGTTGGGGAATGTAGTGAAAAGAAAGGGAAAGTGTTGCAGCAAGCATCCCCAAAAGTTAAGGATCCATTATTTTGGGGTGAGGGTGGGCAACTATTTGTCATTTTCTACATTCCATTCCCACTGATCCTTGAAGGCTCCACTTATTCATTTATTTACAATATCTGTAGGCTGTCCCAATCAAAAGGATTCTGAGCACTGGATCCTCAATTCTCTTCCAAGGTTCTACTTTTCATCTTCCTCCTCCTCTCATAACACAGCACAATTATTTGGACATTTTTAAATATATATATATATATGTTTACTTAACCTCCTTCATACCTTTTTACTGCCTGCCTGCTCAAAACCTGAAGCACTTTTGGGAGACACCTCAGTGCTCTGAAATCTTCCTTAGCTGCAGAATGGAATCGCAGCTGCAGGGCAGGAAAATAAGGATTAGCAGGAGGAGATATCAGCCCACCTGCAGCCTCCATCAAGTTCTGGCATTTCAAACAGCAATCAAGTCAGAAGGAAAGCCAAGGAAGGCAGCTCTGAGCAATGGGTGTGACAACCATCTGGGGTGCTCCTTTGGAAAAGAACTTATGGGAGTAGTACTTATGGGTCTGTTGCTAAATTAATACCAACTTATAACTGCATTCAAAAGGGTTTTATTATTATTATTTTTACCATTTTTACTGCAGGCAATATTCATAATGTACTGTAATGTACAATTTAAGAATTTGAGAGTTTTTTAAAATGTATGCGTTATTTGATTTCTGTTTTTAATCCTTCATTTTGGGCTACTACTACTTAGCTAAAAGCTGAATCCTGGCAATCAAAGAGATAATCCTGTAGGTAAAATAATCACAATGTCAGCCTTCCACCAGTATTTCTAGAAAAGAAGGCTTACGTAATTGAATGATCCTCTCTTTCTCCTTCCCTGCTTTGTAATCATCACTCTACAAAAACACACTGCCCCAATACACAGAAAGCAGCCATCAGGCAGGAGTGAATTTTAACCAGGTTTTCTCATTGACTAAGTATTTTTCTAGGTAGAGAACCAGCCTGAAGTATGGGAGAGAACAAGGACATGTTTCACCTTAAAGCTCAAGGCAACAAAACATTTTTACTTCCAAAGCAGCATTCATTGGGCTGAAATTGCCCTTCCCCATTAAAAATAAAACTGCTCTAGTAGCAGGACAGCTCACAACAGCAAAACCCTAGTGTTAATGATGTATAGACTGTTGGGAGCATGATGCCCAAGTGGCATTGATATATCATTGTCTGGAAGAGTGGCCCCAACATTTTGGGCACCAGGGACCAGTTCCATGGGTAAAGATTTTTCTGGAGACGGGAACGGGTGTGGTTTTGTATGCTGCCTGCATCCTGCAAATGGGGCTTTGCTTGTTACTGGCACATCGCGGTCTGATGCTGGTCCATGGATTGGGGGCTGGGGACCCCTGGTCTGGAAGATCCCTCAATCCCCAACTTTATGGCTCTTAGCCAAAATGGTAGGGGAAATTGTATTTACAGTAGCTTTAAAAGCCGTGAGAGGTTCATTCATGGTCTCCCACCCCCCCATCTTCTCTGCATGTGGGAAAGAAAAAAAATACAGAAAGGAAAGGCTAAAGGCGCTGCTTTGATTAGCCTACTATAAACATTTAACTAAAAGATACCAGAAGAGGAATTTAAACAAGAGAAAAACCAAGGCAGGAGAGAGAAATGAATTTTTAAAAAATCTCGTAGGCAAGAAAAAAGGATGATGTTTCACAACATATTCCAAACCTCATTTAGCAATCCAAGTGCAGAATATATTGCACAGCTCTATCAACGTGCACAAGGACAATCAAAAGCTTAGCCCAACCTAGAGAGGGCTGCTTATTAAGATAGAAGAGTAAGAAGGGCTGCACAACACAGATACTCCCAAAGGTTCTGCAACTCCACGTGATACCCAAATTTAATTCATTTGTGTCACAGAGCAGGCCTCCTGAGGCCCCAGTTGTGAGGTCACAGAGGTCTTTCAGGAATGTGCCAATTTACTTATGCTGGAAAGAGGAGGAGAGAGAGAACCATGTGGAACTTTCAAGCCTCTTGCCTTGCCTCAAAGCTGTGCTTTTTCCACCACTCAGGTCCTGACTTTCCCAAGCTACAAAATACAAATGATAAGTTACTGTGTAAATAGAGGGAATATGAAATTGATTTGTTGTTTAAGGTTAATACACTGTGTATGTATTTTTATTTCTGATAACTCTTAAAGGACTTTTGCTGATTAAGACTGAATGATGAAGCCATGTTGTTTGCTAATGTATAAAAGGTGAGATGGGATGAAGAGATTTTTAGCTTGACATGTTAAAGAAGGTGATAAATTACTGAAACTGCACTTGTCAGTGTTGGGAGAAGTCATTTCTTTATACTATACTTTTTTCCTTTATTCTTTACATCTTTTTCTTTTTTTAATTTTTCTTAGTTTGAACTAGTTTTATTCTTTCTATTTTTAAACTTCAATAAAAATATTTTTAAAGGAAATTAAACTTTCAAGATCAAACAAGATGGCGGGTCATCTCACTTGTTTAACTATACAATATAATCAGCAAGAAGTAAAGGCAGCTGTTGTACTTCATGTCTCTCCATTTAGCTGCTTGCTGCTATATCAAAATCTTGTATTCAATTTCTGCAACACAGAGGTGAAATATATATACATTTCCTCAAAGTTCTGCCACAAACTGTACAAAAACTGGCAAATGCACATGAAAGCTGTTTCTGATACCTATGCAGCTCACAAAAGCAACAAAACTTGTTTGCATGCCATTCCACAACTTGAATTATCTTAGAGAGGAAGAAAATAGGAAACAGTTATAGACAACCAGTGTCGGAGAAAACTATCACAAGAACAAGATGCACCAGAGAGAAAGACAAGAGAGATGAACGTGCACCCTAAAACATAAATGTTATCACAGATATTATGGTAGCAATTGAAGTCAATTGCTAATTTTATACAGGCAAGAATTATATTTTAATGCAGTGCAGGAGCAGGAAATCTTCCATTGTGGTTTTTTTCCTTTTGCTGGTCACACTAGGTCGTATTAAATTCTCTACAGATAGCCCAATAGTAAAAAAAAATTAGAAGGTCATATATGAATGTCTAACCTGCTTATGAGAACCACATTACTGATTTTTCCCCTTGATACACAAACTTTACTGCTGTCCTTTCATATGCTTACACTGGAGGAAAATGCTAGACAAGAACTCAAACCATACCCAAAATGATTTGCAACATCTAAGCGTTATCTGGGCAATCATTTCTAAAATATGTCATGCAATTTAAGAATCAGCACCAAACCCTCTGCTGAACCTTCCAATTTTCTAGTTACAAACATTATAGCTTTCTTATTTGGTGACAATTACCCCTACCATCTTATACTTAAGGGGACTCAGTCTCATATAGGAGAAGGGGGTGGGCTGTTCATTAAAAATAAAATCAATGGCGCCTTGATCTTGAGGGGAAGCGATCTCTATTACTCCCTGTACATTTCAATCAGATGCCCAATGCAAATGAGAACGGGTGGCGCCCACATTTTCTAAATAAAAACAAAACAGAAGCCTACACGGCTGGCATTCATCCCGTCAAAACAAAACAAGAATGTTCTGCAGCTCCACTTGTCAGGGTTTCTCCTAATAGGGTTTGTCACCCTCTTTCCCACCACTGGGACGCTCCGAGGTTCAAGAGCCTTTCCGAACAGGCGGCGCCTTCTCCTTCTGCCCCCACCCCAATCCTTCCCGACATCCCGACTGAAGGCAGATTACAGGCAGGAGACTGGCGGGAAGGGGCGGGGCTGCCGGGGTGTTCGAACGGGGCGCTTCGCATACAGCACTGCAGAAGGCGCGCGCGCGGGGGGAGGGAGGTTGCGGACACGTGTGTCTGCGGCGTGCGCGTTTTCAAGTCTCCCTCCAGACCCGTGTCCGTCCTTTTGCGGAGGTGGGATTGCGCTTGACTCGGACGATCGTTGCTTGACGACAGATCGGAGCCCCCAAAGGGCAACGAGCACGGGCCTCGTGGCAGAGGTGTGTACACGTGTGGGCCCATGTGGGAAAAGCGAGCCCCCCCGCTCTTTTTTGTTTGGGCTTGTTGGCGGCGGCTGAGGAGAGAGCCGCTTCCCTCTTTGGGGAAGGTGTGGAGGGTCGGCGGTCCGTTTGCCACGAGAAGTCGCATTTCCACATGGCCTCTTCTTTCTAAAAAATAAGCAAGCGGTCAGGCGGCAAGACAAGGGAAAGCATGCACATAAGCCACAAAATTAGCTGGGCTTGACAGTGTCAATTAACAGTAACAAACGGTACATTGGCCCATGGACGTGTGAGCTGCAAAGGCTAGGATTTTCCACGTTTCTAAATCTCCCGACGCTTCCTCGAAAAACAGCTATACTTTCCCCCTATCAGAAGCCAAAACCAAGGATGGAGAGGCAGGGGTGCCCACAAACTTAAGAAACTCGTTACTTTCTTATATAATAATTAAATTATCACGCTTGTGCTGTACAGTAGAATGTATCGTTTAAATACTTATTTTGCATAGGTGTTCTCGGAATTGCCTCACGGACCTCCCTAAATTTTAAGGAAATCTGAACTGGGCCCCTCTAGGTAGGTGAATATATAATCTCCAGAAAAATATTTGGGAGTATTTGCAAAAATTCTCCAGAAACTATAAATTGTGGCATTAGCTTAAATAAATGCCTTAGAGCTAACATTTCTTGATAAATTACAGTATTTCAGAACAAAACAGTTCTTGAAACCAACTTCAGCAGTAGCCCTTTTCTGAGCATGGCATAATGTCACTGACATTGCTTATTTTGGGCAGGATAAGAAGGAACACAATAGTCCAGCTTTCTCCCATGTAATTCAGACACAGAACAAATGTTTCTTTTATATTGGCTTGCAGAGAAACAGCCAAGTTCACTGGACAGGAAATTATTTTTACTTCCTACCTGCCCCCAGATCACAATGAAACTAAATTAATTTTTTCCCTGCTGCTACAGATCTTTCCTTCTTTCTTTTTTTTTCCGGAAGGGAGAATCTCTATTTATATGTGTGAGCATGCACATAAACAGTATTACATGGCCAGGTTTCCATAACATTCTATAGGTGGGTAAAATGGGATAGGATATCTGGTGGTTCATCTGGTTGAGAGAACAAAGTTGTTTTAACCTATATAAAAGAAGTAATTACACATCTCACTTAGATGTATAGGTAGTCCTCAACTTACCACCATAACTGAGCCCAAAATTTATGTTGCTAAGCAAGACCGTTAAGTATGTTTTGCCACGTGACCATGGAGATGCTGCAAAGGTTGTGTGAAAAATGGTAGTAAGTCACTTTTTTCAGTGCCATTGTAACTTCAAAAGGTGAGTAAATGAATTGTTGTAAGTCGAGGTCCACCTGTATTAGATTATATCTCTATCAACTCCACTAGGTCAATCAGACCAAGAAATCAGCTTCATAGGAAAGCTAAAATTACTTCTATTTAGATCAGCTGTAACAGAATCTTGTAGGTCTGATTGTGCTGTACTTCCTCTTCCTTCTTATACAGGTAGTCCTTTTTTTTTAAAGGTTTATTTACCAGGTAGTCCTCATTCTGTGACCAAAGTTACAAGGACAGTGAATGAGATTTACCTCACAATTGCTACCATCACAGTGTCCCTGCAGTCATGTGATTGCAATTCTGGTGCTTGGTAAACGGCTCACAATTATGACAACCTATAGTCACACGATTGCCATTTCATTGCTGACTTCCGACATAGTCAGTTGGGAAGATAGGAAGTTACCAATGGCAATCAAGTGACATTGTGCCTAATGATCATGCAGGATTCACTAACTGGAACTGCCATCATATGTTGGCATGGGCACATAACATTGTGCTTTACATCCATGTTGCTTAGTAATGAAGTTCATGATCCCAATTATGGTTGACAAAGACTACCTATAGTACAGTAAATTAGGGAGATGTCTGTCTGATTCATTTCCAAATATTATCTGTCTCTTGTGGACTTAAAATATTTTCACTCCACTACTACTACTCTGGCACCAGATCTTATATACCATTATTAGGATAATTTTTCTTATTCCCTCCCCTTCCTATCATGGTGCCACTTCCTTTTAATTCTCAATGTTGGGCTTTTCTGGGTGGCCGGCCTGGAGTATTTAGAAGATGGTACTTTATTTTTCAGTGGCTGATATACAGTTACAGACAAAGGAGACTTATCCAAATTCTTAATATGCTGAGAAAAGCTCTGAATTTCATTCCACCAGAAGATAAAATTAGGCAAACAAAAAACAAAAAAACCCCTTCCTCCCTGACACTCTCTCCCAGCATGCTTAAATAAAAATGAAACATTTCTTGATTGCTAATCATTTCACATGGAGTTGGTCCCTGGTGACACTCAGCCACTTGAATCCTTAGTGAGCGGGAATTATAACAATAACTTCACAGAAGACCCTCCTCCAATGCAATTGCTGTTTGTGTTTTTCTGCTTGAGGAAAAATCAAGGCTGAATAAATACCTCCAGCAAAAGCAAATCATGCCATATCTTCCACAAGCAAGTGATCTTGTTGATGTAGAATACAGAATGAAAGGAACATTGGAAGGAACATTGGATGTCTAATCCAACCCCCTGCTCAGGAAGGAAACTATACCATTTCAGACAAATTGTTGTCCAATCTCTTCTTTAATACTTCCAGTGTTGGAGCATTCACAACTTCTGGATACAAGTTGTTCCACTGATTAATTGTTCTAACTGTCAGGAAATTTCTCCTTAGTTCTAGGTTGATTCTCTCCTTGATTAGTTTCTATCCATTGTTTCTTGTCCTGTCCTTAGGTGCTTTGGAGAATAGGTTGACTCCCTCTTCTTTGTGGCAACCTCTTAGACTGCTATCATGTCACCCTTAGTCCTTCTTTTCATATGGGGAGTGACTGATCCCTTATACCTGATGTGGACACAGGCCATCACATCACATTAAAGATAAAGATGCAGCACATAGCTTAAGGCTAGATATTGGAGAGTGGTGGTATCATAAGAGCTTTTTAACTATTTGGTAAATTAATTCCTTGGGATAAAAACGTACCTGATCCAGCATTCATCTGGACCATTTCCAAGTTCTCCCCATCAGAAGAAATATTAATTTAACACAAAACTATTTCTAGACTAGGTGTAAGCTGAGCCAAACACAACAGATGGAACAAGTAAAGCAGAAATGGCCCATGGAAACTTGGCACCCAGGTTTCTAAAGCTACCAGTGCTTGGCTGCAAAGGCCTGGACAACAAGATGGCAGATAGAAATAAAGAGCCCAGATCTGTTAGCCCTACTGTGATAGATCCATCCACCTTTTATCACTCAGGCATTAAAAGCTAATACTGTTTTCAAACATATTACGATTCTTGCACATGGATCAAATGTTGAAATCATTTAGCAATATGCCTACAACAAGAAATGGCTACTGAGGGGAATGCAGAATAGAAAATAAGGCCCTTGAGATGTACAGTATCTTATGTTCTGACTTAGTAGGGCCAGATGTTAAGAACACTACGGTTTCGATACATAAAGGGAAAATTCTCACAAATACTCTTAAGATGCTTCTAAACTGGCTTTTTGGGACAGATGCACAGTGCTGAAAGTCTTGCTGTTATTGCCAGCCTACAAGGCAGTAGCTGGCTTTTCAAGGAAGGAACCTGGACGGTGACTCCAAGTTTCCATGATTACACAAGTCTCTTCTGGATGAGAAGCTTCCTGTTTTTTTATTCATTTCAGAACAACTGACATGGAAATGTAAATGCCAAAACAAGACTCCCTATGCAGTAGATATTGTTCTCTGCATTCTCAGAACCAGTAATCTGTAAATCATGGAATTATAAGTAGTTTGAATTAAGAATACTTTTTTCTGAGAATCCCATATTTCTAATTCTGGGAACCTGAGCGTATGTGTTATTTGCTATAAAGAGTTCAGGTTTTTGGGTTTTTTTGCCCTATCTTAAGCTTAAACAATGTATCACAGTGGAAAGCCACCAGATTTGCCTACTGATTAGTGAACCTGCAGCTGGCTTATGATTGCTGCTGCCCTTCATGCACAAGTAAGTGCATGATAACAGTCTTCCCTAGACTGCAGTTACAAATAAGTTAATATTTAGCAAGGATAAGCCAGAATCCCTACCCAGTTATAATGCCCAGGGTCCTTAGAGAAGAATCTAGAAAGATATAGATAAACCACATTTATACACCATTCAAAGGTGATAATTAAAAACCTAAGAAACAAACCAACAAAAGAACATATCCCTTCCAGTAGCTGACATTCAGATAAGCCAGGATCAGCATCAGACAAAGTGCCAGAAAACTACCCAAATCAAACAACCACCAAGAAGGGAACTGAACCCCCACCAAAATTGGCAGAGCAGGGAAAGCTACTGTATATAAACAAGCGGACCCACATTCACCTCCACTGATGATATTATCTAGTTAGATAATAAAATGTTTGCAAGCAAACAACCAAACTCAGACATCACAGAAGGGACTAAACTAATTGTTAATTCAAAATTACCCTCTTTTATAACACTTCGAGACAGTCTCAAAAAACAAAGTCTTAAGAATTGTAACTTTTGAGGGATGCTAAAAATTCTTTGCTAGAGACCCTCAATTTCTTTCATGTTCCACATTTTAAACTGTCCTCCGGGACTTTTCTTCACTTCTACCTACCATGGATCAAATATGCCCAGGCAACTTCTTTTTTCTCCCCAAGGTCACATGATGCCGCCTTAATTTTGTCTCTAGCCTATGACAAAGGCAAGCTTAGGTTATCCTGAACTTTGTGGCTTTAAAGTTCATAAATTTCCAGCTATCATGGTGCACAGATATAGATATAGGTATATAAAAGATTATTTGTAACTATTACCTTGGGGGGAAATCCAGTGACTGGAAGTGACTGGAAATATGACAAAAAACATAGAGCAGAGATTAGCAATGACATACAGGGGGTAGTTTTTCTATCAGTTCAAGGATAGGAAAGTAGCATTTCAACTCAGTGGTGGGGAAAGTCCATGAACTATCCGGTCAGTTGTTATTCCAAAGCCAAAATAAAGAGGTTTCTTTTTATGGGATGAAACTTGCTCATTCATCACTTGATTTATATCATTTTTGTTCTCTTATATGTGTGCTTGAGAGAGAGGCCTTGATCTAGAAGATCCAGTTGTTTCATGATTTTTTTAATGGAAAAATCCATGTGAAAATATTTAGAATGGAATGCAGAAGCACGAGCCTCAGATCATGTAGACTATGATGGATCAGTCTTGGCTATCATCCATCGAGTACTGTGACTAAAACATCTACTTTATTTTTTTGTGGGACTTTTAAATTATTTTTAACATCCTGAACTACATTGACCTATCTTTCCCTGCAGTGAATGTCTTTTACCACACAGAAAAGCAAATTTCCTAAATGAAATCAGACCAGTTTACTGGGAAAGCAAAAGTGAGGGGAATTTCGCTTCTAGCTTTGGATTTTAGTCACCTATACGTAAAGATTGGATCAATCTAGTCTAATAAAGGTCTGGGTTTTCTCCTTTTCATAGAAATTCTGAGTGGTTCCAATTGTGTTCAGTTCCAAAGTATTAGGATTGGGGAAATAGCTTTTTCAAAACTTAAGTAATGTTCTGTTGGCACAAGAAGAGGACCCAGGTAGCACATGGTATGAATGGAGGAAGACAGAAAGGAACATTGATACAATGGGAAAAAGCAAAGAAGATAGAATTTCATAATAGGTTAGAATTTCATGTACAGGATCCTAATTAAAAAGAACTACAAGCTCCTTGGGGAGTAATAAAATGGAGTTGATTCTAAGATCTTGGCTTATGAAGGAGTATATTCCCGCAAAAGCTGCTGCTATTGTCTTGGTTTTTACTTGGCAAAGAACTAGCTGAATTTGGGGTGGGCTTAGTTGATAAGTATCAGACCCCAAAGAGTCAAGACTCCTCACAATAATGCAAGGAACTTTAAGGTACTCCCTTACATTAATTAATTCCTTACTTGCTATGGTATACTGACTGCCTTCTATCAATGAATCTCTGAAAAAGATTTGAAGATTAAAAATTGAGACCGGGTCAGTTGCCACACTGAAAATAAAAGAACAGGTTAAAATAATGCTTTAGTTCATCCAGTATAGAAAAAAAATCAGATGTGGCAAAATGAAACTGATTTATGGCATAGCAAAAGACCATAAAATTGCTTTAGGAACAGTAAAATGGTGACATTAATTAACCCAAGTGCTTGATTTCATGCAGCTCTTCCTGAAAGGTTGTAATATAGTTCAATAGCTGTAGCATAAATGATGAAAAAAATATGCTACAGTTTTAAATGTGGCAGCGTAGCAGCTCTCACAGAATTAGCTTCTGGGTATCCAAACCCTGTAGCCTTATATACAAGAATTGTGACCAGCGATTATTTTCTGTTTCTCATATATAGGACTGTTAGACCCATGCTGCAGATTTGCCATATAGGACTGAGAGAGAGAACATCTCACTTTGCTGACACCTGCAACTTGTCCAGATTTTTACAGCTGAGATTGAGTGGATTTATAGGGCTGCCTAACTGTCAGATGTCTCAAGGAAGTATACAAGGAAAATTTAAAATTCAATATAGCAATAAAAGAAGAACCCAAGTATCAAAGAACAGTCCCAGAGAGCTAGATCTTTGTGGTGTTCCTAAAGGACTACGTTGTTGGAATCTTGTTCCAAAGGATAGGAATGATATTATAGGTACATTTCTCAACTCCTGTAGGAGGACAGCCCTTCATTCAGGGGACAGTCTGGCAACATACTGACCCTGTCAGATCTTATAGGATGACCAGAGACAATTGGAGAGAGGAAGTGCTGCAAATAATCAGGCTTAAGGCACAAAAGGTATTAAAGGTGACCATCAATACCTTGAACTTTACTTGGGAACCAGCTGTCCTCCAGTGCAAATACACATTCTTTTTGAGCCCACTTCAATTTTTACAAGTTCAAATTAATATAATTCCTTCTATAATAATCAATTATAACACATCGTTACTATTGTATTATATTTACTATTGTATTATACTTATAATATATTTCATTTTCCTATTTTTCTATCTAACCATTGATAAAATAAATGCCATATTTTACATATTTCTCTAATTGCCAATGTCAATCTCATCTCTGCACATTCCATTATTTTCTTTATCACTTATCAACTTTGCCGTCCTTGAGGATTATCTGACTCCACTGGGATTATTCACCCTCCCCATGCTAATTCTTAGGAAAAGTGGAGTAGGACTCATTCATAATCGGCAAACCCAGCTTCCTATCCCAGAAGTGTGTGGGGGTGAGTTGCCATTGTTCAGTGATGAGAAAACTACTTCGGCAGCCAAGAGTATTATGTGTGTGTGTTTACCAAGTATTAATTTAATAATGGAAAATCTGGAAATCTGATGTACTCTTAAAGGAGCCATAGACTTTAAGCTAGGATCCAATTTTCAGTGTTCCTGAAAATAATGCTGCCAGAAGACAATTCTGAGTATGTTAAAAAAATCAGAAGTCTCACAGCATCATTTGCAATTTATATAGCATGTTTTATGAAGTATAGCTCCATATTTTAAAGCAAAATGTATTAGTTGGAAAAGATACTACCAGATTCTTTTTGATTTTTTTTTGCTGTGGTAGACTAACACAACTCCCCTCCTTCAATGTCTAAATGTGTTCAGGGTTCCTTGATTTAAAAAAAACTGGGTTACACCATCCAACTCCCTTTCCATGTTATCATTTATATCAGGGGTGTCAAACTCATGTTGTCACGGTGGTGTCACATGACATATTGGGACTTTTTTCCCCTTTGCTAAACTGGGTGTGGATGTGGCCAGGAGTTTGACAGCCCTGATTTATATGGTGAGGGGATCAGTTTATTTTCATGTGTCTTTCACTTAAAGGTGCAGACTTCTAATTTCCTTGTGTTGGAAATAAAATATGCAATATGGCTATGATTTGGAAGAAGAAAATCATTGTACTGGTTAAGGTGCTGGACTAGAAACCAGGAGATTGTGAGTTCTGGG
This sequence comes from Naja naja, assembly GCA_009733165.1. Taxonomy (NCBI): domain Eukaryota; kingdom Metazoa; phylum Chordata; class Lepidosauria; order Squamata; family Elapidae; genus Naja; species Naja naja. Next base: position 109,586,609 of record CM019150.1, on the reverse strand, counting down.
CCTGTCTTAGGCATGAAAATCAGCTGGTCCAGTTACTGTCTCTCAGCCTAACCTATATAACAGGATTGTTGTAAAGAAAATCGGTAGGAGTCTTAGGTATGTTTGCTGCCTTGAGTTGACCACTTTTTTATTAAAAGGGATAATAATAATAAATTAGGCACTACATTAACCTATCACATCTCCTTTACACTGACAATTTGAAGCTTTGTGGGAAAACATCCTCTGAAAAAGAATTGCTGCTCAACACTGTCCATATATATGGTACATGTGTTCACTCCATTGCAATATCTTAGCTGTAAAATATTGCTTGCAATGGAGTGGACAAATGTGCCAACCTCTTCACCAACTGTTCTGATCCAGGCTTCGTCAAATGTACTGAATCACAAACTTGTTTCAAAAGCAAAACCTAATTTAATGCAATGCTGGGAATTACTTTCATTTCCAGCCATAACTCATTATACACAGTTCCCCAAGATAACCCCACGCTTGTCAGTGCTGGGGAGTGCTGCCAAAAACAAGTCTTCAAAGTAATTATAACAGAACCTACCCAAAGTATCAGAAAAAAACCGACCAGAGTATGCAGAGTTTCAAGAAAGACTTGGAATCTAATTGAACTGCTTTACTTCCTGCAAAGCTTTCGTCATTGAGGTCTGACTTTTATCCCTTATGGGAGGGGCAATCACCTCCCAGCCTTACTCCCGAGTCACCCCTTCTGCCTCAGCTGCTCTCGCCTTCTAGCAGCTCTGCGCACATGCGCACTGGGAACAGGCTCCCCTGTTTCCTCTGCTTCACTGCTGCCAGAATCTAAAGACTCCAAAGGCAGCACCCCACTCCCAGATGGTCCTGGCCCCATTGCTGCATTGGATGCAGGACTCGTCCAAGTCCTCTCCAGACTCCCTGACTGGTCCCCTTTCTTCACTGTCCAAGTCCGCAGCAAGAGAATCACAACACAAACTGACAAATAGTGAAAACTGAGGGAATCAAGATGGTCTATGGAAAAAAACATCATATGGACAACATCAAGCACACTGAAGTCAAGAAGTAGGTTAGAAGTGAATACACCATGAGAGTGAAAACGTTCTTAAAGTCCAAACTCAGTAGTGGAAATACCATCCATGTGATTAATACCTGGACAACTCCAGACATTATAGCTGGAATAGAGAATTGGACTCAGCAGAATCAAAAGCCCTGGATAGGAAGACTAGAAAAATAATGATAATGAATCATGCCCTTCATCTAGACAGTGAAGTTGACATACTGTACTTACCAAGGAGTCTGGGGATGATGTGGAATGTTGTAAGTACAGAAGCAAAATCACTATCAGTCAATTAAAAAAAGGCAACTTTACTTGGAACAGCTTACTTCCTCTGACATCCTTTAACACCATCAAACAACGTCTGCCCAGCCAAGGTCCTTGGGGAGAACTCAGTAGGTGGATAAAAATGCCAAAATCAGCCTTAAATATTTGGCTGACTATGTAACCACACATAATAAAGAAGATAAGTCTTGCCCTAATATTTCAGTGAAGACTTGCCAGTGGAAGATTCTTCTCCAATGCATTCCCTGTTGGACTTTGCCAGAACAAAGGGAGATAAATCAGAAAAAAAGTTGAAACTCTTTCAGTGTTTTTATTTTCATTTATTCATTATTTATTTATTTATTTGATTTGTCAATCGCTTACAAGATAATAAGTATAAGGGTAAACATAGTTATGAATACATGAAATGAATACATATAAGAAAAATAAAAGAAACAAAAACAATAGGACAGGGACGGTAGACATGTCGGTGCGCTTATGCACGACCCCTAAAACTTATGGACATTTTTTTATATTGTCTTCGAAGGTTTGTTTTCTGGTATATTTACCTAGTAACATTTTTCTACAAAAGGCAGATGCAACAACAGCCTTTTCAGAACATAAGATCCAGGACCTGTTAGACCAAACAGTATTGGCTGGCGATGTTAAAAGCTGGGGTCTGATACATATGGAGGATACCAGATTTGGGAAGGCTGCTTTAACTCTTAAAGAAGAGCTACTGCTGCTGAAAGTTTTAACCATTTTAGTTATTTCCCTGCCCAGAATTGCTGGAGGATGTGAACTGAACTGATGGGTTTTATTTTGCTAGCTTTTATTCTCTTTCTGGGGAGATGGGTCTAAAATCACATGTCTTCCTTCCTTTCTTGTTTCTTTTATAACTAATAGAAATAGATCAGTAGTTCTGTAATGCATGCACATATTTAAGTCCCTGTCCTGTTGATTCTTTTTATTTTTATTTTTCTTATATGTATCCATTCCATGTATTCATAACTATGTTTATACTTATACCTATTATCTTGTAAATGATTGACAAATAAAATAAATAAATAAAATAAATAAGCGCCTGATAACAGTACCTAAAAACTCCATTTATGCATGGGAATATTCCAACATTTTTATACCCAAAGCTCTTTCTGTCTTACCATTTATTTTGTATAACTAAGCTCTATCCTAATTTTTGCATAGCTTTCTCCCAAACACCCTATTTTCAATATAACTTTGCTGAAAACGGCTTTTCCTTTCCAGCCTGAAGTAATGGGTGCTAGCTGATTCCATTTACTGATGCTGTTCTCTGCTGGCAGATTGTGATAAAATTCTTGCCATTGTTTCTTTAGAAATTAGGTAGTACTTAAAGGCAAACCCAATGCCCACATTGTGTGACAGGTGCTAGGGAAGCTGCAACCTGCCTGTGGATCTGACACAATTGTATCAAGAGCTGCTTTAATCCTGTGTTCTGACATTAAAAGCAGATCCAGCATTTTTAAAGCCATGGTTCCCTGCAGTGTGTGACCTATATTTGAGGAACTGTTTTTCCATTTTAATTCTGTTTAAAGCTATGTTATCAGGTTTGCCTGTTGTGTATCCTGCCCTTTTTGAGCAATTTTAGATCTCATTTCTTAGGTACCTGTTTAATGCACTGTTGAGCTAGTAGGCAAATCGCCCACCTACTTAGCAGCTTCATCTATTATTGATAATCAGTTGGGAACATGGTGGTTGTTTTGCATTTGAGACTTGTCCCCCTTCCCTGTGTTTCCTTAAACATCCTTGATTGCTCTAAGCTAACTTATCTCCTATAAATACAGGCCAAGAAGAGATTCATGTTCTGAAGTGTGTACACGTTGATGGATCAAACAGCTGTGTGCTGCGCTATCACCACCAGGCCAAAAATAAAACATTTTTAAAAAATTGTTTGTGCTACTTTTTCCAGTGAATACTTTTTAAAACATTGTAAAAGATTTTTAACCTTTTAAATGTTGTTTCCACCCCCCTGAATTACCTTCCTGTCTGAGTATTGGATGGTAGAGATGTTTCACAAAGGGAAAAAGCAAACAGATACACACAGTATTAGAAAATTTAGAGAAAACACATTTTCATGAACATACCAATTTACTTAATTTAGGGTAAGAAAGCCTTCTGTATCAGAGACAGAGATCTTCAGTTAATGCAACTGTATCACTTTGGCAAAAGAAAATCAATGTACTGAGGTAGGAAACTGAAGGATATGTTTAAGTTGCCATCATTTTACTTTGTTTTTGAGTACAATATGGCTGGATCATATTATTGGCGTGGTAACATTCCAAGTTACATTGTGTGAAAATAAAAGATTTTTCTTAATTCATTTAATATTAATCAGTTTCATGTAGTGGTTTAAACTTCAAAAGGCACTGGATTAAAAGCAAACTGGTGACTTTGGACCAGTCATTCTTTCTGAGCCCTAGGAAGAAGGCATGGTAAATCACTTATAAAAGTATTGTCAAAAAATTGTAGGGACTTTGTAAATAGTCATTAGGAGTTTTAAGGCCCCCTCTCCTCATAAAAGTTAGTATGAGCAGCACCTAATAACTTTCATGCCATGCTGGCTGTGTATCGTTTGAATCTTCAAGCATTATTGAAACAGTAGGTTAGGTCTAGTAGTTAAGGCACCAGGCTAGAAACCAGGAGACTGTGAGTTCTAGTCCCACCTTAGCCAGGAAAAACAGTTGAGTGATCTGGGCCCAGTCATAACTCATCTGAGATTCAATTTTTTCTTGTGGAAAAAATAGGAGACAGAAAGTAGATATGTTTGCTGCCTTGAGTTATTTGTAAAATCAATCAATCAATCCAGTTAAAGAAAAGTAAAAATCCTCATTAAGGTTTTTTCTTGTGGCACTATTGAATCTCAGATGAAACTACCTCATTTTAGAATAGATTAGATTAAGTTCAAATATAAGCAGAAGCATCCACAGAATCCATGTTATCATCAGGATCAGAAAGCAACATCATGACATAAGTTCCACCCCTTTTGCACCTACCTGTGATGCGCTAATGGCAGGACACTGCTTTCTTCATCCTTCACCTCAGGGATCTTGCTGTTCAAGAGGACCTTTTCTTCAGTGACCCCAGAAATTATGGAAGAGAGGTTCAGATCTGTCTTTCTTTTTTTTCCAGTTAGTAATGGTTTTTAAATTGTTCTGTTTAAAAGAGCTCTTGAATTAGGGTGGAATTAAGTGTCTTTAACTGGATTTTCCGGTGTCCCAAGTTGTTAAGTCATATATTTTTAAAATGAAAATCCTTTCACTGTATTTTTGCCCATTTTGTGATTATGGAGTCTGTGGTTCTTTTATGTTTTCAGATGTTGGATGGCACCATAGCAGCAAAAAAAATTACAAGTCCTAGGACAATTTCTTCAAGAGCTGTTATTTCTTCAATATTTCCCTCCCTTCCTCCAAAAAAGAACTGGTATAAAGTCTTTCTTTTCTTTCATTTTGGTGAAAGCACTAAAGAAAGCACTGAATAAGAGTTCCCGGGAATATTTTCCCCTGAAATAAATTATTAGTATTTACATTAACTACGTTTGTCTTTTCCTCTGGGTTCAACTTGCTGATGGGAAATACGTTTTCACTGATTTTTTTCACCCCCAATATGTTTTTATTCTACTGTTCATTTTACATTGTATGATGCTGATTTAATATTGCTGTGTGGTTTTGCAGCCTTTTTTTATAATTGTATTTTTGCTTTCTATGCTTTTAGTTATTCTGCATAGACAGGCTAGAAATACTGTAGCTGAATAAATAAATACCAATTGCACTTCAGAGACCAAAGGAAGATAGTTTGCTTCTTGGGCATGTCCCAAGCATGCAAACTTCAAAATCTGTCTTTGCCTCTATTATTTTTTTCTCCCATATTTTAGTATAAGAAGTACTTACTCAGAAGTATCACTGAATGTCATGGGATTTTTAACTAAGACACCTGAGTCTTCCTCCCTTCTTAAGGATTCTGGAGCCTTAACTGCTACAAATAGGATGGTGTCAAGATTGTCTAGAACCAGGGGTGTCAAACTGGAGGCCCGCGGGCTGTATGCGTCACATGTAGGCCACACCCAACCCAGCTCCACAAAGAGGGAAAAATATCATGTGACGGCAACGTGACGCCGCAAGTTCTAAACTATTCCACAGTCTTGCAAATCTTGAATGCAAAACTGCTACAAATAAGTTTGAGATTTGGAAGCTGTAGCCTCCTGATGCAGAACCTAATTTCATTTACCACCACCCCCCCAAAAAAACCCAAGTTTAAAAACCCATCAGCCACATTTTATTTAAAAAATTGGAGAGGGAGGAGAAAAGAGACAGTGTGTGGGCTTGAGAAGGGGAAAAAAAGCAAGCACAGATGGTGCAGAGAAGAAATGGTGAAAGTTAGTTGGCTAATCAGGTAGATGAGGTAGAATTAAAGTGATGGAAAGTGTCAAAAACCACAAAAAGAAAAACATTGTGCAAGAAGACATGTACAGGGCTGTGATTTATGTAACACATTTCTGGGAATAAAGCATTTAGGACTTTTTTTTTCTTTTACTGAAACGAAAATAGGGATAGTTGCTTCTTACACAGCTTCTTCACTTTTAGAAGGGATCATGGCACACATCTCCCTTCCCTATGACATATTCACGGTCCTACAAATTCTCTCTCATCCCTATGTTACCCTGACCGTCACAGGCCAAGAAGACAAAGAAGTTGGCTAGAGGGCACTGAGTTACTACACAAGTCATGATGTCATCCCTGGCGATTTCTCTTTAAATAGATTGGCTTATAAGGTAAATTGTCTAAGCAAGACTCAAGGTTTGAATGTCAACTGGCAGAATAGGTGGGTGTGTTTTATCTGGGCTGTAAAAGAAAATAAGAATATGTTCAAAAAGGTGAAGGATCAGAGTATAATTAATAAGACAGCATTTCCTCCTTGTTTTGCTGATCATTGTTCGCTGGAAGTGGGAGGACTTTTACAGCATGATTCTCCAAGGGGGTAAAATATCCTAATGTTGCAACAGTAATTTGCATTGCCCTTTTAATCCTGCTACTTGGATGACTGTCAAAAAACAACAACACTCCAGATACAGCCAATTCATGAAGTAGCCAAATTCTTGGTGAGATGATGGAATTAGAAACTCCAGACTTTCCATCCGAACCCATGCTATAAAAATTCATATTAAAATTACAACATTGTGAAAATTCCGCTGCTTATTTTTGTCGACATGGTCAATTTAAGGCAAGCAAACCTTAGAAACCCCTGGGGGAAAAATGGAAATAATGTTTAAAAAGGAATACAAGGCTTGGTAAGTAAGGAACTGACCCAGTAAGACCTCTTTCGCTTATGTCTAACCATGGCACAATATGTTCACACCTTATGACAGTGGTGGCTAACCTTTTTGGGCTCCTGTGCCAAAAATTGTGCATGCACTTGCACGCTCGCACTTGTGTGCCAGCACCCAGAAGGCAATGCGCCCCCCCACACCCCCTCTGCATGCGTGTGCAATCCCACCTCCACCCCCTGCCGCCCCCTTACCTGCACTGCACCTCACAGCTGATTTTCGGCTTGAGGCCTTTTGGCATCCCAGAGGTTTAAGGAGAAGCCTTCTGCAGGCTTTGCAGGCCGAAAACTAGCCCTGTTTCATCACTTCCAGTATTTTCAGAAAAATAGGAAGTGATGCAACGGGGCTAGTTTTCGGCCTGCAGAAGCCTTCCTCAAGCCTTTGGTAGGCTGAAAAAGGCCTCAAACCAGCCGAAAATCAGCTGTGAGGCACGCACATGCGCAGTGAGGTAAGTGCCTGCACTCATGTGCCAGCACAAATTGGTCTGCGTGCCACCTGTGGCATGCATGCCACAGGTTCGCCATTTCGGCCTTATGATGTTTTCATTGATTTTCTTATCATATCTTGTGATGTTGTTTTCATTGATTTTCAGATACCCAAGGCAGCCTTACGTTTTTATTAGCTAGACATCTGTGACAGTAGTGTTTTCCCTTTTACAGGTTAGTCCTCAACTAATGACCACAGAATTTCCAGTGCTAAGCAAGATAGTTAAGTGAGTTCCGCCCAATTTTATGATTTTTTTTTGCCATGGTTGTTAATGGAATCACTGGAGTTAAGTGAATCCCTTGGTTATTAAGTGAATCTGGCTTTCCCTATTGACTTTGTTTGTCAAAAGCCAGCTGGGAAGGTCATAAATGGTGATCACATGACCCCAGGAAGCTGCAGCCATTGTAAATACATATTGGTTGGTGAGCCCTTCACTCTTGCTAATGTGACCATGGGGTGCTATGATGGTCCTAAGCGTAAGGACCAACTATAAGTCACTTTCACCAGTGTCACTGTAAACCATTACTAAAGTAATGGTTGTCAAGTCAAAGACTATATTCCTGCACAGCTTTTGCCATTGTTATACTCTGATGGACTCCACTTACTGCTCTGTTGGTGGCATCGTCCCAATGAAGAGGTAGAAGCAGCCAGGAACTTACTGGCCACTTGAGATTAACATAGATCAGAGGTCTCCAAACTTGACAACTTTAAGACTTGTGGACTTCAACTCCCTGAATTCCCCAGCCAGCTGGCTGAAGAATTCAGGGAGTTGAAGTGCACAAGTCTTAAAGTTGCCAAGTTTGGGGACCCCTGACATAGATATATCTTTCCAGTCCCTGGACACTGATTTCCTGGACCATACTGCTTTTGGCAGCGAAGGAGTCCAACTCTCAAACCACTTTCCTCCTAAACCTGCCTACTTCTAAGCCACATTCTGTCATAGAAGCCTGCCTCTGAATTAAAGCAGCCCAAATAGCAATTGAACAGATGTGTGGACTGCACCCAAACAGGAGTCACTGCACCAGGGGTGGTGTTCAGCCGGTTCTGTCCGGTTCTCTTTTGGTAGCAGAAAGATTGAGTAGTCTGGAGAACCGGCTGGCCCCACCCCCATCTATTCTCTGCCTCCCGAGTCCTAGTAGATCAGCTGGGTTTTCTTTTGTTGCCCTGCACAGGAGAATGGAGCTGGAAAGCAGGTTAGTGGGGTGGGGAAGGAATGGGGATTTTGCAGTATCCTTCCCTTGCCAAATCCACCAAGCCATGCCGACAATACCAGTAGTAAAAAAAAATGTGAACCCCACCACTGTACTGCACCCAAAACAACAGAGAGACACTGACTGTGGATTGCCTGTTAATCTGGTTTTTTTGTAGAACGGATTTAATGCTCTTTTGGAAGGACTGATCAGCAATAGAAATGGGAAGGTTGTTGTATTTCAGGTCTTAATACTGGTATAGGTAAGGAGATTTCCAGGTCCCAGCTGTAAAGCATAGAGCCTTCACTTATTGCCAACTACATGTTAGTTGGGCTCCTTTTTCAGTGCATCCATGGCCATAGCCAGCAATGAATTATGAGAGCGGACTAAAGCCATTGTTTAGCTATTAATCAAAACTCACTGCTTTCTCACCCCTCAACCCTTGTCATGATCAAACCTAGAATAATCCACTGGTCTCTTTCCTCAATGCATCCTTCACTCCATAAGAATAGAAATAGAATAGAATAGAATAGAATAGAATAGAATAGAATAGAATAGAATAGAATAGAATAGAATTCTTTACTGGCCAAGTGTGATTGGACACACAAGGAATTTGTCTTGGTGCATATGCTCTCAGTGTGCATAAAAGAAAAGATACATTCATCAAGAGTCAAGAATCATAAGGTACATCACTTAATAATAGTCATAGGGTACAATAAGCAATCAAATCATACTAGGAAACAGTCAATAAAAACGTAAGGATACAAGCAAGGTTACAAGTCATACAGTCACAAGTGGGAAGAGATGTGTGAAAGGAAGAATGGGAGGATCAATAGTAATAGTAGTGCAGGCTTAGTAAATAGTTGGACAGTGTTGAGAGAATTATTTGTTTAGCAGAGTGATGGCATTCGGGGAAAAACTGTCTAGTTGTTCTGGTGTGCAGTGCTCTATAGCATCATTCTGAGGGTAGGAGTTAAAACGGTTTATGTCCAGGATGTGAGGGGTAAGTAAAGATAGACCCCTTAATGGCAATCATTGTATAGGCATGATGGCACTCAGCAGTGATGCTTGCATCCAAGGTGTTAAGTTTGCATGAAGAGGCAGACGCGGAATACTTCAGCTCTTAAGTTTATTAGTGACTTCAGCTCAGAACGGACCCGACTGGCTTTGCTGTGGCTGCTACTTATAGCCGGCAGCCGCAGCTGACAGCCAATCAGAGTGCAGGGTTTTCCCGCACTTTTTAAACCCATCATTTCCAACACTTTACAAGAACAATTCAAACTAAACCAGTGATTTCAAACCTGCATACATAACACCCCTCCCCACTAGGTTCAGTCCATACTCAAACCCCATCTATCTAATGTATTCTTTTAAATAGGTGGGGCTCTTACGTGTACGTTGAGACCTATGTGGTTCAGATGTTTTAAGGTTCTCACCTTGTGAGAGAGGAAATGTGTCTGCTGACATTTCCTTACTTGGACTTCTAGTAATGGTAGAACCTGTTTGGTTACTACAACCTGGTCTCCCCTCCCAATCCATCTCCAACCCAATGTCAGCACCTAAGTCAGGTAGTGGTGTGCAATCTTCCATTTGTAAAAATGGTTGTTGGCACTGTGACATGTTTTGAGGTGATTCCTGTCATGTTAGCTCGTTACACATGGGGTTGATTCTTGCTTGCTGATTATCCTCATAATCCTCCCCTTCCCCCCTAGAAGAGGCAGTAGGTATGGGAACCAGGGAGGAGCAATGGCGATGCTCCTGAGGTAGTCTGGATCTTAGCTGATCAATGTGCCTGCTCCAGAGGACACCATCCTCCGTTTGTACCCTGTAAGACCTGGGGCCCGTGATTTGGGTTATCTCAGCAGGAATCCATAAAGGTTCTTAGCATAAACAGAATCACCCACAGTGAAAGTGCGAATTTTGCTAGTGGAATCTAATGGTGCGTTGGGTGCGTAAGTGGGATGAAGGCGGTCAAGGGGAGACCTGAGTTTCCTACCCATCAACAATTCAGCTGGGGTTAAGTTAGTTGAGGGGTTGGGAGTGATATGCTGGACACTGAGTAGTTTTTCAACTTTCTCAGTGATGTCCCTGGACCCAATTGCTGAAGTTTTTCCTTGGTAAATCGTACCATACGTTCAGCCCGGCCGTTAGCCGAAGGATGCCCAGGGGCTGTCAGGGCATGTCTGATACCCTACTGTGCTAGATATGATTCAAAAAGGTTGGATGTAAATTGAGGACCATTGTCAGAAACAAGAACATCAGGTAACCCGTGGGTTACAAAAAGCTTTTTAAGCTGTTTGATGACAGCTTCAGTTGTGGTGATGCCATAGGGATAACCTCTAGCCATTTGGAATATGCATCTACTATAATAAGGAAAGTGTGCCCTCTGGTAGGGCCAGCAAAATCAATGTGGATCCTGGACCATGGGCCCCTAGGACATTCCCATTTCTGTGTGGGGGCGAGAGGTGGGGCAGGCCTGGCTACCTGACAGTTGGGACAAGATGCAACCCAGTTTTCAACCATTTTGTCAATACCTGGCCACCATACATAACTCCTGGCCAATCCCTTCACTCTGACATGAGGGTCTGGATGACCCTCATGTAACATTTCCAAAACCTCTTTTTGTAGTTTTGCAGGAATAACCACCCTGTTACCCCACAAAATACATCCTCTTAATACAGATAATTCAGTTTGCCTGGATTTAAAAGGTTGGGCAAGTTGAGGTAGATCTTGAAGTGGCCAACCTTTCTTAATCCAGCCTATAACAGGAGCCAATAAAGTGTCTTTGGCAGTCTCTCCGGCAATTTCAGCAGCATGTGCTGGAAGCTTGGCAACAGTTTCTAGGAAAAAGGTGTGAGTCTCAGGAACAGGGTCCTCAATGTGTGAAGGAAGTGGGCAGCAACTCAAAGCATCTGCGTGCCCAATGTCTTTACCAGGTCTGTGGATCAGTTTGTATGAATAAGCAGCAAGAAATTCGGTCCATCTCAGCATTCTTGGTGACAGGATCATGGGTGTTGGTTTGTCCCCTGCCACAATGCCTAAAAGAGGTTTGTGATCTGTGACAACAGTAAATGTTCTCCCATATAGATATTCATGGAATTTCTTGACAGCTGCAACAATTGCCAAGGCTTCCTTGTCCAGTTGGCTGTAGTTCCTCTCTGCTTTAGTCAAGGTGCGAGAGTAAAATGCAATAGGGGCTTCCCTTCCGCTGGGAAGCATGTGGCTCAACCCCCCCCCACTCCAAAAGGGGAGGCATCACAAGTCAGAACAACAGGCAAGTTCTCAGAGAACTGTATCAGTACAGAATCAGACGTGATTTGTCTCTTGATATTGTTAAAGGGAGCTTGTTCCTTCCTGCCCCAGACCCATGCAGATTTTTTGTCCAGCAACCTATGTAGGGGTTCTGCAATGGTTGCCTTCTGAGGTAGAAACATATGATAGAAGTTAATGAGTCCCAAGAATGCTTGCAAATCTGTTTTGCATTTTGGCCTGGGGGCTTCTTTGATTGCCTGAACTTTGGCCTCTGTGGGGTGGATGCCATGTTTATCGATCATGTAACCCAAGAATTCCACTTTATCTGTTCTCAGTGTGCATTTTTCTTCTTTGACTTTTAACCCGCTTTTTGAATCTGATTAAGACTTCTCTGAGTCTCTCGTGTAACTGAGTGTCATTTTCAGCAGAAATTAAAACATCATCAAAATAGGGCACCACCCCAGGCAACCCTTGTAACATTCTTTCCATAAGGCTTTGGAAGATGCCTGGTGCTACGCTTACTTCAAATTGCAACCTTTTGCATTTGAAAGCACCTCTATGGGTCACAATGGTTTGGGCTTCTGCAGTGGCATCATCAACTGTTAACTGTTGATATGCCTGGGCCAGATCCAATTTGGCAAAGACTGTACCCCGGCCAAGTGAATGTAACAGATAATGCACCACTGGAACTGGGTATGCGCTCTGCTGCAGCGCATGGTTCAATGTCCCCTTGTAGTCTCCGCAGATTCTTACAGACCCATCAGCCTTGACTGGTGTGACTATGGGTGTCTCCCACCTGGAGTGGTCAGTGGGGTCTAAAACCCCTTGGGCTATTAGTTTATCTAATTGTGCATCAATTTTTTCCTTTAAGGCAAATGGGACCCTTCTGGGTTTTAAACGGATTGGTTGTACCTTGGGATCTAGGTTAAAGGAGATAGGGGTCCCCAAGTACTTGCCCAATCTGTTGCTGAAGACCTCTGGAAACTCAGACTTCAAGGCCTCTTCCCACTCAGTGTTGCTCACGTGATTGATGCCAGTCCCCTCGATGCCCAGTGGGTTGAACCATTCAAGGCCCAGCAGACTTGGGTGATCCTTGTCCACGATGGTCAGTGGTAGGTGCTTGGTGTGGCCCTTGAATTTCACGTTGAATTCTCTTGTTCCAACTACTGGAATCTTGTTCCCTTGGTAGTCTTTAAGAGTCAATGCTTGCTTCTTGAAGTGATTCTTCTGGATGTTAGGAAGTAGTCTGTGAATAGTGTCCCATGACACCATAGAAAGGTATGAGCCTGAGTCCACTTCCATTTGGCAAAGCCTTCCTTCAATAAGTACCTTGACATGCACTTTTCTGCTTTTTAAAGGGGAAGAATGACCAATAGTTACTGTTTGGTGAGTTTCATTCTTCCCATTTGCTTCTGTACTGCGCCCCATTTTCTCACTGAGGTTGTTAGGCTTGAATTCTTTGTCTTTGCTTGCAGCAAACTTCCTTCTGTTGGGTGGAGTTCTGGATGATTTGCAGACTCTTGCTAGGTGTCCTCTTTTATCACAATGGAGGCAAATGGTGTCTAAAAACTTGCATTCAGTGTGGGGATGGCTTCCCCCACAACCTCTGCAGTAGAAATCTTGCCTCTTTCTTCCCAGGTCTTTCTTTTTCCGCTCCATTCTGAGTCTGTAAATTCCTTCCTCCACCTCACTACAGTCTGACTCAGAATCTAGTTCCTCACAATGATTTGTGGTGGACTTTTCCACATCAGGATGGCTCGTGGCCTTGTTAATCTTCTTCATGGCTGCTGCTGAGGACTTGGTAGCTTCTGCTGAAGAGGCTTCTTCTATTGCTTCTTTCAGCGTGATCTTAGGTTTCATTAATAACTTGCTCTGCAGCACCTTGTCTTTAAGGCCTAAAACAAAACGATCACGCATGGCCTCCTCTAAACTGTTGAATTCGCATGCATCCCCAATGTCTCTTAAACTTGCCACGAAGTCATTTATACTTTCGTTTTCCCCCTGATCGTGACGGTAAAACTCGTGTCTCTTAATGAGGCACGTTACTTGTGGGGCGTAATGGGCTCTTAACCTTTCCAGATCAGGACAAGGCATTACCTTCATGTCTGCTGCTCCTGTGAGTGCCTTCGCCATCTTGAAAACTGCTGGACCGCAGTACGTAAGGAAGACCGCCCTCTTCCGCTGCTCGGAAATGGCGGCAAGATCGTTTCCCTCCAAATACATTTGGAAATGATCTGCATACGACTCCCAGTCTTCTGCCGTCGGATTGAACGGGGCTGGGGGGGGTGTTCAGCACAGCCATCTCGCTCTTCTTCTATTCCGCGTTGCCTTCTTCTTCAGGGGAATCCCACCTTTGTCGCCAGTGTTAAGTTTGCATGAAGAGGCAGACGCGGAGTACTTCAGCTCTTAAGTTTATTAGTGACTTCAGCTCAGAACAGACCCGACTGGCTTTGCTGCGGCTGCTACTTATAGCCGGCAGCCGCGGCTGACAGCCAATCAGAGTGCAGGGTTTTCCCGCACTTTTTAACCAATCATTTCCAACACTTTACAAGAACAATTCAAACTAAACCAATGATTTCAAACCTGCATACATAACACAAGGGAAACAGGCACTGTGACAAATGTGAGTTCTGACTAATCTTGTTTGGGAAGCATAAATGGTGCTGGGAGTCAAATTCAGGGGAGCATTTTCTTCTTAAAGTTGCAGCTGATCTGTCTGAAAATGCAAGCGTGATATAACTTTTGCTGTTTGTGATGTGATTGCTTAAGACGAAGGTGATATTTTATATATTTTCTAACGCTTGCTGGCCTATTTGTCATTACTAGCTACCAGGGCAAAGCAGAATAACAGAATTGGAAGGAACCTCAAGCAGGAGACCTTACATGTGATAGAGAATGTTGGACTTTATCAGTTAGTTGGTAACTGAAGAGGTAGTTCTGCTATCACCGGGCAGGATGGTTTAGGTCCAGCATCAACACATATTTATTACAGATCTGGATCCTCAAAACTTGGAGCAACTCATAGAATCCTATGATGAAACAGTGAAAATGGAACAATGAATGTTCAGTCAATAAGTGGTGGTGCCTCTGTCTTCTGTTTTCGGAATATATTATATGGGTCACCCTAGGGAACTCAGAAATTAAATTTTCTGGGATCAAATCTGGAAGTAGAGCAGATTTGCTTCTGAAGCTGGCAGCTACTGTTTCAGTGTTCCCCGCCAGCTTCAGTTACGGTCCATTTGACTGATTGAAAACAAAGGAGCACGCTCCAGCCTCATGTCTCTGAGTGAAATAATCCTTCTGCTCTATCAATTCACTGTGGTATGTGGAAGGAGATTGCTAAAGTAGAAATTAGAATTACAAATGAAGCTATAAAAATGTCTAAGCTGGGTTTTTTCTAAAAAAATCCTCCTGATGTTAAATCCTGATTATAATTGCACAAGAGTAATGCTTTCCATCCAATGTTTTTCAGAAATACGGTTATAGGCAAGGATCATATGTCCACTAAAATGAAGTTGGAACCTCCAAATGAAATCTAAATCATGGGGAGAAACTGTTTAAGGACCGGGATTTTAACTTGCTCTTCTTGGAATTTCAAGTAGCGCATAGTAAAAGCATTTTATTATTTATTAAGTTTCCATATATTCTGAAACATGACTGGAATTTGACCTTTGGGTTGTTTCTTTTTCATTTTTCCCTCTTGCCAGTTAAATAAAACTCTGGTTCTTCCCTACCCCCATTTATTAAGTTCTCCACTGATTTCATCTTTTAAAAAACAAAATGGTTGCTAGATTGAAAAAGCACACAGCATTCTTCTCCCAGCTGCTTAAAGTCCACCAAAGACCACCTGGAGGGAATATAGAGCTACACTGTTAAAAGGAGTAGACAGGTATGGAACAGTGGCAGGATTCTTTTTTTTTACTACCGGTTCTATGGGTGTGGCTTGGTGGGCATGGCAGGGGAAGGATACTGTAAAATCTCCAGTCAGAGGTGGTATTTGCTGGTCCCCAAACTACTCAAAATTTCCGCTACCGGTTCTCCAGAACTGGTCAGAACCTGCTGAATACCATCTCTGGTATGGAAGTTACCATTCTGTAAATTTTAAGGAGTCTGTGATGGCATCATCTGTTCTGCATGATCTCAGGAAAAAAATTAGAAGTAGCAGATAGTTGCATTGTCTGCATACATGCCTACCCTGAAATACTCTTTTTGCCTTTGAATCTAAGGTGTTGTGTGACTGTGGAGCAAATTCAAAAGCTGAATCAAAAGCTGCTGCTTTTTCCATTTTCAAGGAACCTGAAGTCATAGACATCACTGCTAATGTTTGCCCATAAATCTCAGTGGCATAGGTCCATTTCTACAACTGCCCTTTTGTAATGCTGCCTGCTAATATCAGCTGGGGTTGGCATGCTATTGGTCCCATCTGCTAAACAATTCATCTTGAGGGACCAGGAGGTGTGGCTTCTGTCTACATCTGCTGTCTGGTTCCCCTAGGATCTGAACACTCCCAATCCTGCTGTCCTTCAAGAGAGACTTAAAGATCCAGTGCTCCCATGCAGTGAGTCAAAACATTATATGAGCTGATCATTAAGAACGTAGCATTGGTGATTGATGTAGTCTCTTTCCACTGACCCAATCATATTTATTTTACTTGCTGTCAGTATATTGTTTATTGTTTAGTTGCTGATGATTTATTGTTTTGATATAGTTACCAAAGATTTTGTGACCAGTGATTCCAGCCCAAGGAAAGAAACTGTGTAAGAGGAATTTTAAATGAAGCTATCTTCTTTGAAAAGAGCAGTTGAATAATTGAGAGTATGCAGATTCACAAGGAAAGAAAGAATTTTATGTATCTTGATGGGATATTGATAAAGGCTTCCCATCAACTAGTTTGTTAACGGATGGTAGGTCAGTCAAGAAAGAAAGAAAATTGTTCTTCTTAAAGATGTTTTCCAGGTGCAACTTACTATTCAGAGTTAAGATGGATAGATGGCAGGCCCTATGTAGCATTCCATGGATGTTCATAGTCCTCCTGCGCAGTGGTGGGATTCAAATTTTTTTTACTACCGGTTCTGTGGGCATGGCTTAGTGGGTGTGGCAGGGGAAGGATACTGTAAAATCTCCAGTCAGAGGTGGTATTCGCCAGTTCTCCGAACTACTCAAAAGTTCCACTACCGGTTCTCCAGAACTGGTCAGAACCTGCTGAATACCACCTCTGCTCCTGCAACTTCCAATTTTGGTAACTACTCTTTCTAGACACTCCAAGTGCTGACATGGATGCTGGTTATGTGAAATTCCCTGTTTCTATAAGTCCCATGATCATGGCAATACAGAAACCAAGTCATTTGACACTAGGCTCTGAATGGACTCTGTGGTAAGAGAACAGAGGTTTTCGTGAAACTGGAACCTTCCCAAGACCCATCTGTTAAATTTGCATGAAGAGTCACACGCGGAGTGCTTCAGTGAAGAGTTTATTAGTGACTACAGCTCATAACAGACCCGATTTGGCTGGGCTGCGGCTGCTACTTATAGCCAGCAGCGGCAGTTGCCAGCCAATCAGAGTGCAGGGTTTTCCCGCACTTTTTAAACCAATCATTTCTGACATTTTACAAGAACAGTTCAAACTTAACCAATGACATTCAAACCTGCATACATAACACCCCTCCCCACTAGGTTCACTCCATACTCAAATCCCAACCTATCTAATGTATTCTTTTAAGTAGGTGGGGCTCTTACGTGTACGTTGAGACCTTCGTGGTTCAGAAGTTTTAACGTTCTCACCCAGTGAGAGAGGAAATGTGTCTGTTGACATTTCCCTAGTTGGACTTCCTGTGAAAGAAGACCCTGTTTGATTGTTAGAATCTGGTCTCTCCTCCCAACCCATCTCCAGCCCAATGTCAGCACCCAAGTCAGGTAGTGATGTGCAATCTTCCACTTGTAAGGATGGATTTTGGCATTGTGACAGGTTTTGGGATGGTTCCTGTCGTAATGGCTCATTACATATGGGGTTGATTCTTACTTGCTGATTATCCTCATGCTCCTCCCCTCCCCTAGAAAAGGCATTAGGTATGGGAACTAGAGAGGAACAATTGCGATGTTCCTGAGGTAATCTGGATCTTAACTGATCAATGTGCCTGCTCCAGAGGACACCATCCTCTGTTTGTACCCTGTAAGAACGAGGGCCAGTTATTTGAGTTATTTCAGCAGGAATCCATGAAGGTTCACCCATAAGGTTCTTAGCATAAACAGAATCACCCACACTGAATGTGCGAACTTTGCTAGTGCAATCAAGTGGTGCGTTGGGTGCGTAAGAGGGATGAAGGCGGTCAAGGGGAGACCTAAGTTTCCTACCCATCAACAACTCTGCTGGGGATAAGTTAGCTGATGGGTTAGGAGTGATGTGCTGAACACTAAGAAGTTTTTCAACTTTCTCAGTGATGTCCCCAGGACCCAATTGCTGAAGCTTTTCCTTGGTAAAACGTACCATGCGTTCAGCCCGCCGTTAGCCGAAGGGTGCCCAGGGGCAGTCAGGGCATGTCTGATACCCTGTTGTGCTAAATAGGATTCAAAAGGTTAGATGTAAATTGAGGGCCATTGTCAGAGACAAGAACATCAGGTAACCCGTGGGTTACAAAAGCTTTTAAGCTGCTTGATGACAGCATCAGTTGTGGTGGATGCCATAGGGATAACCTCTAGCCATTTGGAATATGCATCTACTATAATAAGGAAAGTGTGCCCTCTGGTAGGGCCAGCAAAATCAATGTGGATCCTGGACCATGGGCCCCTAGGACATTCCCATTTCTGTGTGGGGGCGAGAGGTGGGGCAGGCCTGGCTACCTGACAGTTGGGACAAGATGCAACCCAGTTTTCAACCATTTTGTCAATACCTGGCCACCATACATAACTCCTGGCCAATCCCTTCACTCTGACATGAGGGTCTGGATGACCCTCATGTAACATTTCCAAAACCTCTTTTTGTAGTTTTGCAGGAATAACCACCCTGTTACCCCACAAAATACATCCTCTTAATACAGATAATTCAGTTTGCCTGGACTTAAAAGGTTGGGCAAGGTGAGGTAGATCTTGAAGAGGCCAACCTTTCTTAATCCAGCCTATAATAGGAGCCAATAAAGTGTCTTTGGCAGTCTCTCTGGCAATTTCAGCAGCATGTACTGGAAGCTTGGCAACAGTTTCTAGGAAAAAGGTGTGTGCCTCAGGTTCAAAGTCCTCCTTGTGACAAGGAAGTGGGCAACGACTCAATGCATCAGCATGTCCAATGTCCTTGCCAGGCTTGTGGATAAGTTTGTATGAATAAGCAGCAAGAAATTCAGTCCACCTCAGCATTCTTGGTGACAGGATAGTGGGTGTAGGTTTGTCTCCTGCCACAATGCCTAACAAAGGTTTGTGATCTGTGACAATGGTAAATGTTCTCCCATATAAATACTCATGAAATTTCTTGATAGCTGCAACAGTTGCCAATGCTTCCTTGTCCAATTGGCTGTAATTCCTCTCTGCTTTGGTCAAAGTGCGAGAGTAAAATGCAATAGGGGCTTCCTCCCGCTGGGAAGCCTGTGGCTAACCCCCCACTCCAAAGGGATGCATCACAAGTCAGTACAACAGGTAAATTCTCAGAGAACTGTATGAGTACAGCATCAGACATGATTAGTCTTTTAATACTGTTAAATGCTGATTGTTCCTTCCTGCCCCAGACCCAAACAGACTTTTTGTCAAGTAATCTGTGTAATGGTTCTGCAATGGTTGCCTTCTGAGGTAGGAACATGTGATAAAAGTTAATGAGTCCCAGGAAAGCTTAAAAATCTGTTTTGCATTTTGGTCTAGGGGCTTCTTTGATTGCTTGAACCTTGGCATCTGTAGGATGGATGCCATGCTTGTCAATCATGTAGCCCAAGAACTCAACCTTGTCAGTTCTAAGAGTGCATTTTTCTTCTTTGACTTTTAACCCCGCTTTCTTGAATCTGGTAAGGACTTCTCTGAGTCTCTCTTGTAATTGAGTGTCATTTTCAGCAGAGATTAACACATCATCAAAGTAAGGCACTACCCCTGGCAGTCCTTGGAGCATCCTTTCCATAAGGCTTTGAAAAATGCCTGGTGCCACGCTTACTCCAAACTGTAACCTTTTACATTTGAAGGCACCTCTATGAGTCACAATGGTTTGGGCCTCTGCAGTGGCATCATCAACTGTGAGTTGTTGATATGCCTGGGCCAGATCCAATTTGGCAAAGACTGTACCCCTGCCAAGTGAATGTAATAAATGATGCACCACTGGAACTGGATATGCGCAAATGGGACCCTTCTGGGCTTTAAACGAATTGGGGGCACCTTGGGATCTAGGTTGAAAGTGATAGGGGTCCCCATATACTTGTCCAATCTGCTGCTGAAGACCTCTGGAAACTCAGACTTCAAGGCCTCCTCCCATTCAGTGTTGCTCACGTGATTGATGCCAGTCACCTCGATGCCTAGTGGATTGAACCACTCAAGTCCCAGCAAGCTTGGGCGGTCTTTGTCCATGATGGTCAGGGGCAAATGTTTGATGTGGCCTTTGAACTTCATGTTGAATTATCTTGTTCCAACTACTGGAATCTTGTTCCCTTGGTAGTCCTTAAGAGTCAGTGCTTGCTTCTGGAAATGCTTCTTCTGAATGTTGGGAAGTAGCCTGTGAATAGTGTCCCATGACACCATAGATAAATAGGAGCCTGAGTCCATTTCCATTTGGCAAGGCCTTCCTTCAATAAGTACCTTCACATGTACTTTTCTGCTTCTTAAGGGTGAAGAATGACCAATAGTGACTGTTTGATGAGTTTTATTCTTCCCATTTGCTTCTGTGTTGCGCCCCATTTTCTCACTGAAGTTGTTATGCTTGAATTCTTTATCAGGAAACTTCTTTCTGCTTGGTGGAGTTCTGGATGATTTGCAGACTCTTGCTAGGTGACCTCTTTTTCACAACGGAGGCAGATGGTATCAAAAACTTGCATTCAGTGCGGGGTGCCCCCCCCCACAACCTCTGCAATAAAAGTCTTGCCTTTTTCTTCCAAGGTCTTTCCTTTTCTTCTACATTCTGAGTCTATAAATTCCTTCCTCCACCTCACTACAGTCTGAATCAGAATCTATTTGCTCGCAATGGGTTGTTGTGGCTTTTTCCACATCAGGATGGCTTGCGGCCTTGTTAATTTTCTTCATGGGTGCTGCTGAGGACTTCGTAGCTTCCGCTGAAGAAGCTTCTTCTATGGCCTCCTTAAGCGTGATCTTAGGTTTCATTAATAATTTGCTCTGCAAAACCTTGTCTTTTAGGCCTGGAACAAATCGATCGCGCATGGCCTCTTCAAAGTTGATAAACTCACAAGCACCCCCAATGTCCCTTAAACTTGCCACAAAGTCATTAACGTTTTCGCTTTCCCCTTGACCCCGACGGTAGAATTCGTGTCTCTTAATGAGGCACGATACTTGTGGGGCATAATGGGCTCTTAATAACTTTTCTAAGTCGGGCCAGTCCATTACCTTCATGTCTGCAGCTCCCGCCAATGCCTTCGCCATCTTGAAATGGCCGGACCGCAGTGGGTGAGAAAGACTGCCCTCTTCCGCTTGTCGGAAATGTCGGCGAGATTGTTTCCCTCCAAATACATTTGGAAACGATCCGCATACGAGTCCCAGTCTTCTGCCGTCGGATCGAACAGGGCTGCGGGGGTGTTCAGCGCAGCCATCTCTCTCAGCTTGTTCTCCGCGTTGTCTTCTCTTTGGGAAGGATCCCACCTTCATCGCCAGTGTTAAATTTGCATGAAGGGTCAGACACGGAGTGCTTCAGTGAAGAGTTTATTAGTGACTACAGCTCATAACAGACCCGATTTGGCTGGGCTGCGGCTGCTACTTATAGCCAACAGCTGCAGTTGCCAGCCAATCAGAGTGCAGGGTTTTCCCGCACTTTTTAAACCAATCATTTCTGATATTTTACAAGAACAGTTCAAACTTAACTAATGACATTCAAACCTGCATACATAACACCATCTATCCCAGAGTCTTCTCGGAACAGAAGACAAAGTATCTGCTGTGACTTCTTCACTACGAAATCTCGACGGTCACCAGACCCATCCACCAGTTGCACACCAGCAATAGGTCAGATAAAGCATATCAGGGAAGGAAGAGATTTTAACTATGTGACCTTAACAATCTCAGTGGCATTAAGAAAACAAGGGAAAGAACAGTTATCTGAAGCACCCCTAAAAGTATTAGCTCTAATTTATTGTAAGGTTACATTAGCAGAACCTTGCAAGCCTGAAAGTACATCTCTCTCCACCTCCCCTCACTCACATTTACAGTCCCAGAAACTAGGAAGGGTCCCTACTTTGACATTTGCCACGCCCCCCATTCTTTTTGCAGACTTAGCTGCTGCTTCTCTGACTCTTTTTTGTCTAGTTGGCAGCTCTTTCTCTTGGCTCCCAAGGCCATCCCCCCATATCATTACATGAGCCTTTGACCTCCATTAAGCATCACATGCAACTCTAGAGCAGTGGTCCCCAACCTTTCCAGCTTTGTGGACTGGCAGAGGGGAGAGGGGATGGTTCTGCATGAGTGGGAGACGAGCAGCATGCACACACAGTTCCATTTGTGAGTGTGGCAGGCATGTTTGCCAGCCGCTTGTGCAAATAAAGCTGTGTGGATATAAGGGCTTGCTGCTCATGCAAGTAGAGCTGTGCTTGTGCGTTAGCCTGCCACTTCTGTAGCCTGGTTCCCAATGGGCCGCGGCCTGATAGTGGGCCATGGCCCAGGTGTTGGGGACCCCTGCTCTAGAGACAAAAAGATTGTCAGGGCACAGAGATTCTGTAATCTTATTTTTAGCCCCATCCCATAATTTTTTGATGAAGGTCCTTGGTGCTTTCTGAACTTGGATGTTTTCTTGCTGATGTTTCATTATCCAGACTTAGTAACATCAGTGCTAGTGAATTTTGAAAAAACTACTTTTTCATAAATACATTCCTGGATGCTTTTTTCAAGCATTGTCCTTTCCTGCACTGATAATTCCTGAAATTTCTGCTTAGCTTTCTGTTCCCTTAGGGTAGAGCTGTTCATTTCCATTTTATCAAATATAATTGAGTGAATGGTCACTGATTAAGGTATTCATTAAATAAAGGATAGGAAGCATCAAAACAGAGTCTCAGATGATTAATGCAGATGTTCTACCTTACATTCTCTTGAATTTAAGTCCACCTTATACCCTTCCTATCTTTTCCATGGTAAAATGAAAAATCACCCTATTATTAGTATTAGTTGCCTATTTACATTCTCAATAATCCTCACTTGGAAAAAGTCTATCCCTTAGTAAAATTATTTTCATTTTTGTAGTATCTGGAACTTCTAAGAGATTTTCTATCCTTTTATTCTCATTTGGGCCAGTCACTACATTTCAACTTATAATTTCTTTGAATGGTAATTGTGAGGATAACTTTTAATGAAGAAGATGGGATAACAACACAATGCCATATATTGTCTCCAGAATGCCTGTATTTTTCAAGTGTGGTACTCTACATTCATGTCTCCAAGGAAGCAGATGAAATGGAAAATAAGGCGATTTGTGGTGTTCACGTGAAGCTCTGGTGGCTCAGCTGGGCTATCTTTACTTCATCTTACGCTTGACTAAACTGGATAGCTAGTAAAGTTAGATTGCTCTCTTGCCACCTCATTTGCTCCTCTGATTATTCTCTCCAGAGCAACGTCTAGTCTTTATAGAATGTGTCCCAAGGTAGCTCTCCAGGGAAAGAAATACGTTACTACCTGCTTCAGCAGATGTAGCAACTCTCCTGCCTAACGAGGTTTTATAGAGAGTAAGCTAAGCAAACAGAGGGCCGTCTGTTATTCTCGGCTTCGTGGCTGAGATGTAGACTATATCATTACAGTCCATTGCCATTTACCAACTGTTCTGTAAGTTAGATGGAAGTTCTGCCCCAACCTCCTTCAAGCACATGGCTTTCCAACTTTCTACTTATGGGGAAAACTTTTCACAGTCCAGGCAAAGACAGATCTCTTATTTAAAGGTTAGTCACAGGTGAGTCTTCCTACCTGGCATGCTCAGCTTTGAGATGGACACATGGATGGAATGACTTACTCCTCTCCCTATGAATTTGACGTGGTGATCATCTGTTATTCATCCATTGTGGTAAAACCAAAAAGCTTACATGTTTGCGGCCAAAAAACTTAACATGTTTATGGCTTGGGGATTCAAATGGGGATAATGAGTCACAAAGGATATATTACAAAAGCATATCTCTCCAATCAGTTTTTCTCCCACTTAGGGGAAAGTTTTACCTTCCTGAAACTTCAAAACTAGAAGGGTTCAGAGTGCATTCTAAAGTAAAAATGAAACTGCTTGTTCGGGAAATAATATTTGTTCTGCCCCAACCTCCTTCAAGCACATGGCTTTCCAACTTTCTACTTATGGGGAAAACCTTTTCACAGTCCAGGCAAAGACAGATCTCTTATTTAAAGGTTAGTCACAGGTGAGTCTTCCTACCTGGCATGCTCAGCTTTGAGATGGACACATGGATGGAATGACTTACTCCTCTCCCTATGAATTTGACGTGGTGATCATCTGTTATTCATCCATTGTGGTAAAACCAAAAAGCTTACATGTTTGCGGCCAAAAAACTTAACATGTTTATGGCTTGGGGATTCAAATGGGGATAATGAGTCACAAAGGATATATTACAAAAGCATATCTCTCCAATCAGTTTTTCTCCCACTTAGGGGAAAGTTTTACCTTCCTGAAACTTCAAAACTAGAAGGGTTCAGAGTGCATTCTAAAGTAAAAATGAAACTGCTTGTTTGGGAAATAATATTTCTAACTCTGCTACGTGTCCTACTTCATCCTACCACCTTCCAATAAATCTGCACATGTGCTTCTCAAGAACTTAAGTCACATTCCAGTTCTAGAAGGGCACTGGCCAAGGAAGTGAACCTTCACCTGTAAAAGGGTATTTTTACTGTAATATGACATGACAGACCAGTAAGCTTCAATTGAAGGGGGGAAACTAGAAATGATAAATGCCTGCCAATAAAGTGCATTTAATTTTACAAACCCCCAAGTTTATGAACATTAAATAATGTTTCAAAACATCTCAGGGTTATAGAAATAGAGCAACAGTATAAGACTCACAAATCATTCTATGGCACAGTTTGCTGATTCATGGCTTAATGAACACAGTGCCTGGGTAGAGAGGTACAAGTAGATGGCATATAAAAATATTTGTAATAAATAAAATGTTACACCAAAGGTTGTCACAGCATCTCTCAGGAGTGCCAGAGAGATGTGACACCTGAAAAAAATCTATTGATATCATTACAATTAGGTAGATTTTAACAAGAAATCAAAGCTAAAGTTACTTTTATTGACATGGGCAATAATAACAACACTTTGCAAGAGTGATTGTATTATCCATCTCCTTCTTCTTATAACCCAATGAATCAGGGAAGTGACTTTTACCAAATTTTATCTCATTGTTCTGGACTTATTAAACATTTCAGCCTCTTTTGCCTATGTAATTGTCCCAGAATAAGGAGGGTGTTCTGATCCAGCTCTCCAAACACAACGAACCCTCTGAAGTTAACTCAAAGATTCCTTTATTAGGAGCCCCAGAAAAAAATTTCTCTCTCACAAGTCTGTCCAGCAGGGAGGTTAGTGGTGGGATTCAAATTTTTTTACTACCAGTTCTGTGGGGGTGGCTTGGTAGGCGTGGCAGGGGAAGGATACTGTAAAATCTCCAGTCAGAGGTGGTATTTGCCAGTTCTCTGAACTACTCAAAAGTATTGCTAACGGTTCTCCAGAACTGGTCAGAACCTGCTGAATACCACCTCTGAAGGAGATGAATAGTTGTCTGCCACAGGGGTGGGATCCGATCGGTGTAACTACTGGTTTGGTGATTTACGTTTTGCGCATGCTTTGCGCGCATGTGCACCTGATGCGCGCTGCACACATGCGCACGTGAAACATCATCAGCTTGTTGCCTGGACAGCTGAGCAGCGCTGCACGCGAGTGCACAGCATTTGAAAAAGAACTTTTTTCCTGCTTTTTCAACCGCAGCTGCGCCGCGCAAAACAGCTGAGGTTGAAAAAGCAGGAAATAAAGGTCAGGTAAGAGCCTGGGCGGGCAGGCAGGCCAAAACAGCAGCAGACATAGAACCAGTTCTATGTCTGCTGATGTTCAGAGCTACCGGTTCTACAGAGCCAGACAGAACTGGTAGAATCCCACCCCTGGTCTGCCACATCTATTCATCCCCGCCCTCTGCCTTTTATCCCCAGAGCTAGGGTGGGGCTTTGCTAGCAATGGTGGCTCTTCCTTCCCAAGGATCGACCCACGGATTTCCATTGCTCTCCTCTCCTTTGCCTTCTGCACATCCATGCATCAGGCACCGAACCCAGCTGTTCCTCCTCTTCCTCATCAGCCACCTCCAGACCTGAAGGCTGTTGACTCTCCATCTGAGGGCTGATGGACGGCCTATGCTCCACATCTGTCTCTCTGCCAGCTCCATTTCCTCTTCCCCCTCAGAGCTCTCAGGTTGCCTTGATGCTGAACCTGACTCTCACGCCTCCTCCTCCTCATCTGATTCGGCAGCTGAAGGGACCGGCGGCCAACAGGGCACAACAGAGGGTCATCTTTTTTATTGTCTACAGTTAACCCCTCCCCCCAAATTAAACAACAATGTGGGGTCTCCAATGGAATTGCATAAAATATTGAAGTTGAGAAAGTTGTTGAGGCCTCATGTAATGTGATGATTTCACAATATTTTCCACTTAAATTTTGTGTGTGTGTGTCTGCTATCATACAAGACCAACTAATAGTTCAGGATGCCTGAAAAGTCTCTCAGTCCCTGCATGAGAGCTTTAAACCACAGTTTACAAATTACAATGGCTGGATCCAGGCAATGCACCAAGGCAAAATCAAGCTAATTACATTGTGATTTAGCATGATATGTAAAACCCATCATGTTTAAAAAACACTATTTTATATAATCTTCAATCAACCAGGCTGCGCTCTCTATATATAGCATCCATTCTCAGCTAAACTTAGCCCTGTTGCTTTCTGCTTTTAAGTTTGCTTCTCTTCCTTAAATATTGCTCCTACTTTCAGTCTTCTACCCCACACTTCTCTAGAGCAGTGGTTCTTAACCTGGGCGATATTGTCCCCCCAAGGGGCGATTTTGTTTTTCAGGGGGGCGATGGAACGAAAAGGGGTGACGTAGGGGTGAAGGAATGGAAGGGGGGCGATATGGGGGCGATGGAGCTAGATATATTGGGAGAGAGAGATCTATATTGGTAGATAGGTAGGTAGGTAGGTAGACAAAAAGACAGACAGGTAGGTAGATAGGCAGGAAGGCAGGCAGGCAAACAGACAGGCCTTTTGGGTGGATAGATGGACAGGTACTGGTTCAAGTGCGGTACAACAGTCAATGGGGTGAGTCTGCAGGGCCGGCGCCTCGAACGCCCCCCTGCCGCCTCTTAGCATCCCCAAGGGGCTCAGCAGAGGGGTGCTAAGAGGCGACAGGGGGGCATTCGAGGTGCCAGCCAGCCCTGCAGGTTCACCCATTGACTAGCACTGCTCCGGAGCCGGCGCCTCCAATGCGGAAGCAGTGGCACATTATGTGCCGCCACGGCCGCGTTCGATGCGCCACCCCTCTGCCGCCTCTTAGCACCCCTCTGCTGGCCCCCTTGGGGACGCTAAGAGGTGGCAGGGGGGCAGTTATGTTGGGGGAGGGGGGCGATGACAACTTCCTCAATGGCTCAAGGGGGCGATTCTTTCAAAAAGGTTAAGAACCACTGCTCTAGAGAAATATAACAGGCATGAAATAGAATTTGCTGACTCATTCTGGGAACTCAATCTTAAACCAAAGGAAAATATTCCCCCTCCCCCATCTTTACAATAAAAGTCAAATAACAATATTCCATTTTCTTATTTACAAGACAATTCCACTGATGATGTCAAAGGTGTTTTCAATCATATATTGTATGAGCCATTTTACTGATATATTAAGGAGATTACTCATAAAATAAGCACAAAAATAGCAAGTAGGAAGACATTTCAGATAGCAGCTGTACTCCTATCCTATTTCTAACTGTAGTATAGCTGCTTGTCAGTCTTGCAGTGAACAATTTGCTTGGTACTTTTAGCAATCAACAAATGCATGCAAGAGTTCTGGAGAAGTTTGAGATGCTTCCTCCTTCTCTTGAGAGCCTCATGGCTTTAGATGAAAAAGAGGCACATTTTCCCTTGCTTTCTTCATAACTGGCAGAGAAATTGAGAGGGCTGGGGGGGGGAAGGAAAATTATTCTATTCCTCCAACCTGAAAACACTTTAATAGAAGTATACTTTAAGAGACTTTGGAAGGGACCTTGAAGGTCTAGTCCAACCTTCTGCTCAAGCAGCAAACCCTATACTTGTGGTGGCGAAGTGGCACGCAGATTGCCAGCATGCGAGCACTTACCCAGAAAGGGTCTACTGCGCATGCGCACACACCGCCCACCTGACAGCTGATTGTCGGGTATCTGGCACACATGCCCGGGGGTGCAGCGGCATGCAGGAGACACTCGTGCATGCGCAGAAGCACGCAGCATGGGTCACACAAGTTGCATGCACAGGAGGCATGGGGAAGTGCATTGCCTTCTGGGTGATGGCACGCGAGCACGAGCAGGCAAGTGCATGCACAATTATCAGCACTGGAGCCCTATACCATTTCTGCTTCTGTACTTCTGCAATTCCAGCCGTCAAGAAGCTGGAAACCTGCATTTCTATCTGGACCACAAATTAGGGACTTCTTGTCTTTCATAACAAACATGAATTACAAGGTCCTACCTTTGCAACAGACTTGTAATTTCTGTTGGCTTATTTATAATGCTGCTCAGACAACCACTTTCATATTGTTGCCAGTGGGTCTTCTCATTTTTTTTCTTAAACATGGGTTTCAGCAATGAAATAAAGCAATATCTAGAACATGGTAGTCTATGCACAACTAACACATTAAAAGTTGTTTTTTTCCCAATCTGCACAGACAGCATTTACCTTTGCTCTGTAAAAACAGATGAGGCAGACTAACAGCACCACTGTTAATAAACTGCTCAGTTTGTTCATTCTCATAGGCTTTACAAAGCCACAGGCTCACTCACTCAGTCTCTGCATGGACATAAGTGCATTGATTGACTAACTGATGGATGGACTAACAAATTGAGTTAGCTGTCCACGTGAGACAGGTGTTTTGGTTAACATGAGAACATAAGCAGTGCCATACTGGATCAGAATCCTGGTTCATCTGATGTAGCAATGTTTTCTCACAGTGGCCAAACAACTGCACAAGGGGATGGACGGTGGCCAAACAACTGCACAAGGAGATGAAGGCAATCCACAGCCTTCAAGATTAATAGCCACCGATTTCCATGAATTGGTCCAACCCATTTTTGAAGCCAACCAAACCTGAAAACTGGCCTATGACCATCAATTCACTTCAGTCTGTTCTGGCACACATTCCAGAAAATCAAGGTTGGTAAAACTTTTTAGCACCAAGGGTAACAGATAGTGTCATGTAAAGAGGTGCATATTGTAACTTCATGCACTCACATAGAATAAGCATGGTGTACATGCAGACATAGCTTTTTTTTAGAGGAAGAAGCTACATTATCATACAGCCTGTTAAACTGCTAAGTGGTGGAAGTCTAGAGCTATCGTTAAAAGTAAACTATTATACTATTATAAAATAAAATGGGTATAACAATTTAGCATTATATTAGTATTGCAGGATAATGTTTTAGCTTTATGGCAGTATAATGCCATATAGCACGACTCTCTTCCCCAACAGAAGTGCATTTTCCTTACTAGGGATGCTACTAGGATGAGTTGCTTTAGTGTTAATGTTATAATAACAAAATAATGTTACTGTGGTACTGCACATAGCATGAGGATAAAACATCTGTTCATCAGCTTTTTAATGTGCTACAGAGTAGGGCTGCCAAGCTGGGGAAAAATAATAGGTGTGAGAATTAAGTTAAGTGATTCTGGGCTTTGAATAATCAACAGTCAAGAAGAGCAGAGAAAAGGCAATTAACATGGGAAGGTGGAAGAAATAGAAAGAGGTGCTAGAATTAAAGGACAGTGGCTAGATAGAAGAGGTGCACTTACTTCCATGCAGATTGATTTAATAGAGTCATCATAATATGCAATCAAGATTCTGTCGTGTGTTGGACAGCCATAAACCAAATACAAGCCTAGTGCCTAAATGGAGAATCTGGTGTGGCTTCTTGCAGTGTTGTTCAATTGTATTCGTTTCCAGTTGGGTGCCAATCAATGGCTAAAAAATTCTACTATGGTCTTCCAATAAGCCTGACAATAGTAGTGTGATATAACGTGGTTCCTCATCTGTGAGAATGAGATTTGGAACCAGAAGCTGAGCATAAATGTGGCATCTGCTTTTGCATATTAGCAAATCAGGTTTGCATATTAGCAATAGCCTTTTCTAGAAAAACCTAACTTAGATATGGTCCTGCATGCTTCAGATTTGGTTATTTTGATATGCCACAGAGCTATCTTTAGTGACTATTCAAGACCTGCTGGTAGTTTTTTTTTAAATTACATTTATATGTCGCCCTTCTCCGAAGACTCAGGGCGGCTTACAATTTTATAATGGGATACAACCCAGTGTGCTCAGCATTAGCCTTCATTCCATTGTATATGCCTGCTTATTACTAAGCGGCATTTTTACAAAGTCAGCTTATTGCCCCCAACAATCTTGGATCCTCAATTTTCCTACCCCGAGAGGATGGAAGGCTGAGTCAACCTTGAGCCTGGTGGGATTCGAGCCTACAGTAATTGTAGGCAGCTGGAACTTAAATGCAGGTATTTAACAGCCTGAGCCACCAAGGCCCTTCAAAATATCTTTATCAAGACAGGGCATTTTATTCTGATAGTCAGGTTTTTTTTAATCTCACTCTAATCCTAAAGGTTTATTTTGGGCTACAATCCAAGCTTTTAAAGCTTTATTCCTGCCTTAAGGTTATCTTAGTCTATTAAATTTTATCCACCGGTTGTGATTATTTGGGAAGGATGCTACAGTGTTCTACTCCTGTTTGAATGAGATCAATAAGTACATAGAGCAAACTTTGGCTGTAGACACAGAACTCCTGCATTTTCTGAATCAGCTTAAATAAACTATCTGCAGGCAGCCCTGATACATTTTTAGTATGGAATAATTTACATCCTGACTGATTTTTATTACATATGCAGGATATTTTTTGTATGTATGTTCTTTTTTATTTTGATCTGATGCAGCCTTTTTTCCCCATGCCATTATTCCACATACTGGTCCGGGGGCTGAACTTGGCTGAAAATCAGCAGAAAAATAAGCTTTATTGCTCAAGCTCGATAATTTTTGCTGTAATATTCTTATTCTTATTTTGGTTCAATGTAACTTATTTTTTCATTTCAGTATTCTACATGCTGGTTTGGGGGTTGAACACAACTGAAAAGCAGCATAAAAATAAAAGCATTTGTCACCAACCTTATGTATAACAAGGAATTTTGTCCAGGGATTTTGGACCTATCTAAAGTATCTAACAATTACCTGTTTTAGTTTGAAGTTGTGTAGTTAAAATCGTATGCATTGACATTATGAGGTCAACTTAGATGCTAAGTTGGATCTTGGACCATTTTATCTCAGCAACAGAAATAATAAATATTTCTATGTTTCATATGGGAATTTTATTTAAAATGTAAATTGTGAGGGCCAAAAGAAAATAATGTTTACATGTTTATGATCTACCTGTTAGCTGAAAAGCATCCAGAGTTATACCAGGACTGTTTCTTTACTTGCATTGGTACACAACATTCCCCAGCAACCTCTATTTTCTGAGTGCCCTCAAGTTATTGCCTTCAATTAATCTCTAGCCCATGTCTGAGCCAGCCTTAAATCATCCTTAGTTGTACTGGTGATAAGGTAGTGGGTTTCCCCTTATACTGAGGCATACTTTGTTGTTGATATAATTCGATGCGCTACACTGTCATTTTATTTTGTTGGTTCTTCAGTCAGCTGATCATGGAGAGTGGGATCAATCTGGCACCTTTTGATATGTCCAGTTGGTGCAGATAGATTTGTTTCCAGGTCCATTCTGCTTTGGACAAAGTGAACCACTGTTTTCAAATCAGCCTTTTCTTCTCCTAAAGAATTACTTCTCTGAATTGTTCCCCTGGTTCAAAGACCCCAAACAGCAGCTGGTTGTAGGAACTGCATGGTG
The DNA here is from genome assembly GCA_009733165.1 of Naja naja. Lineage (NCBI taxonomy): Eukaryota > Metazoa > Chordata > Lepidosauria > Squamata > Elapidae > Naja > Naja naja. The sequence continues at coordinate 109,554,748 of CM019150.1, read as the reverse complement.
AAACAAAAGATAGTGAGTGAACCATCTTTCTAACTGCTGGTTCAGTAATGCAACTTTTTCTGTGTCTGTCAATTGTCCTTCAAGCTGCTTTTGAAAGTGATTTTAGCACTCTTCCGTAATAGCCGTAAAGCTGTGTCCCAAAGGAGCCCAATTATTACTCATAGTTGAGCTCTCTTTGAATGCATTTGTTTAACTCTTACAGATATGTCCATCTGTCCAAAGTCACCTTCTCTACCAATCCAAGCCTCTACAACAGGCTTTCCATTCCTGAATGGAACACTTCTTAATGTTTACCTCTTTTTGGACTCTGTTGGAAAGTCATGCTTGTTTTTCTTGGCTTTGGTTTGATTATTATTTCATGTGGTACATTCAAAGTAAGCTTTAATTACTGTGGTTTTAAATAGTTACATGATTCATCTCTGTTGACTTTTTCTTTCAGTTTCTTTTTCACCAATATCTTATTTTTGAGAAGTTTTCCTTTTAGAATCAAATGTAACTATATTGCATCATATTGGTAGGATTGCATACATTTGCCAAATGTAACATGGACTAATTAAGGTCACTATCTCTTTTTGGTTTCACAACAGTTATGTCTCATGTTATACTAACTATCCTGGGTGTATTGGAACCAGACCCCTCCTGGTTGGTGAAAATTTCCAGGGAGAGCATATGGAAGGAATCATGCAATGGTAAATGTGTCCTTGGGAGAGGGGATGGTTCACCATCTCCCAAACAAACCATCATGGAATCCGTGGACAATTTTTGTCCAGGTTTTCAGTCTTCCCTTTTTAGGCAAGGTTATTGAGGTGATCAGCCTTCAGTTTCAGAGAACCCTGGGGGAAATATAATGCCTCAACCTTTTCCAGTTTTATTCAGGCCATGATATAATACCAAGACAGCTATAGTCACATTTGTTAACCTGTCGTAAGTTATGGGTGGGCATGGTGCATCCATCCTGGCCCTCTTTGATCTCTCAAGAGCATTCAGTACTAACCATGATATTCTTTTGGAATGGTTTAGCGGTTTAGGAGTGGGAGAACTATTTTGTGATGGTTTACCTCCTTCTTCCAGGCCAGCGCTAACTGGTGTTTTGGGGAGCCCACTGTCAGGCCCTAGGCCCCTGCTTTCAGTATCTACATGTAACTTCTGGAAAAGGTCATCCAGCATATAGGGTAAGCTATCATCAATATGCTGATGATAACTTTACATCTCTGTTTCTGGTTGTCCAGGTGAAGCTGTGAAGATTTTATACTGTCTGGAGATTGTGGGGGGTCTGAATGGGAAAGATCATATAGCAATGTAATGTTATTTTTCCTTTTTAAAAAAAATTACATTTATATGCCGCCCTTCTCCGAAGACTCAGGGCGGCTTACAATTTTTGGGATACAACCCAGTGTCCTTGAAGATTTGATCAGTTTTTTCACTAGGGACCTAGTCTCTGGATCAAATAGGTGGCCTAGACCATTCATGTTCTTGTTTATAAACATCTTTCCAGCATCTTATCAGCTCTATGACACTGAAAAATAGAAAGCACTGAAACAATTGGTTTGATCAGTTGCTTAGCAGGCAATTAGTGTTAGGACTCAGAAGAAAATTATAAAACACTCCCTAGAAATCCCTCTAGAACTCAGTGGGCAGCTTATGGATGGACATCTTATTAGTAGCCCTGAGAAATTTGTGATTTGCTAAGGTCACAAATTACATCACCATTGTACTGTACTTTCCCTTCCACACTCTTGGGACCACTGCTGTTGTTTGCATTCTCTACATTTCAGGAGCCAATTCTGCCAAACATTTCCCTCAGCCATTAATGAAATATATTATAAGCAATTGGTTCATTGAATTTAGATGATAGAATATTTAGCAGATGATCACCAGCCATACTTAGAGAGTCAAACACAGCAAGCTTCAGATCTTTTAGGCTCATGCTCATGTCTTGTTTGCAATAGCATGAAGAGACCTTACTAACCTTACTTTTAGGGACATGCTACCATGACATTATCTATATATTATCTCTACATGCTACTGATGACCATACTGGTGATGATTTTTGGCTGCTTAAGTCCTCTGTGGTCCATTTGGTTTTGGCTATGAGAGAGACCAGACATCTGGATTACACAGTCTATTTCTGTTCTTGTAGGGGAAAGAGTTGTTAATTTTATCACTCTTATGAAAGACCAAATATGGGTTTTCCAGAAGATTGATATTCCTATATCCAAATCAAAAACGTCCACTCAAATATTTGAACTGACAGATGAGGAGACAGAGGTAGACACAGTAATTCCAGGCTTGGGGTCTTCAGCCAGTAAAATTTCCACCTCACCATTGTGAGTGATCACATCCTATCTTAGTTACCATTGGTAGACTCTTAGTCCTGTCCATTTCTTCCTTCTGAACAAAGCAATTACACTCAACTGGCTTGGTTTTCTTGCTACTCTACTGTTCAAATTGTAGATGAAAGATCGCATCTAATATACAATAGCCCTGCTGAAAGAAACCTGGTGTGTGGAGATACAAATTATCACACTTCCTGATCTGTAGTTTTTCCATATGCAAGGATGTTGTTAATACTGTTTATTGTGATCAGATATATAATCAGAACATTATGACATATAGATTCCTACATGTTTTTCTAAATAAATACACAAGCTTAGTTATGAGCGTACAAATAGTGTTTTCCATGTCCTCTCTTTAAATGTTTTGTACATAAAATAATAACCCAAAAATCAATATGGATGATATCCTGCAGTTTATTCTGTTTCTCAGGGGCACAGGCATGCATGGCAATATGTTCTTGCCGATGTGGCAGCAAAATTATGTATATTGAAATAATATCACAAGTCTTAACTAGGAATAAAGTAAACATACTGGCCATATCCCATAGCTCATTTAACTTGAAAAAGACCTCTTCAAGTCAAGCTTGACTCCTAGTAATTACATCGATACGTCCATGTAATTTTCTCAGTAACTGTGGTGAAATTGTTTGTCATTGTTTTAGTTCAGGTTGGGCTTTGTTGTTGTTTTGACTGCCCACTCTAATATATAGATTGATACATTTGTATGTTATTAGTACACCAAAAAGGAATCAAGTGACCCAATCATCTAATTTTCAAGGAGTTAAATTTTACCTCAGACAAACTCATCCTTGAATAAACCAATTACAGCCATCCAGTCAGCTGCATTACAAGAATCCACATGGAACCAACAAAAGCAATGCCTTGCTGGTTCACACTTTGGCCCATCTAGTCCAGCCTACCAATTATAAAGGTAGTCAACTACTCCCCCATCAAATGGCCTTCAGAGATAGTCACACCATCATTAAGACGAATAGCCATTGATCTTCATGACTTCCATTAATTGGTCCAACCCTGTTTAGAAGCCAGCCAAGCTGGTAATCAGCACCACATCTTGTAACTGTGTATTCTAATATCTAAAGATGATATGCTATGTAAAACAAAAATCCTTGTATTTATTCTGGTTCTTCCAGGATTCAATTTCATTGGGTAACCTCTTGCTCTAGTCTTTTGGAAGGGGAAAATAGCACCTGCCTGTTCACTTTATCCACACCATGCAGTATTTATGCTTATTTTAAGGTTTCTTGAAAAGCCTGAGACAATATACAAATTAAGAACCTTTCAAAAGAGATATTTCTAGAAACTGGGGGGACATCATGGGTACTCTCCATTGCCCTTGCTTCCATGTGACACTAGAATTTGGGGCATAAAAACCTTTAACTAATAAATAACAGATTGTTTTTGTTTAATATATTTAGGCTACTAGAGCTTAGAAGCATGTTTTTTCCTAGAATTGTCCATTAGAGTTAAAGTAAGCATATATATATATATCTTTTAGGGAATATTATTGTGATAATTAATGGCCCACATCCATTTCCTTGAATTTATTAACAGGGAAAGAAACCATTCATCAATGAGGCTGCACTGTTCACATGATGTTTACAACAAATGCCAATTTTTCCATTAAAACAAAGTTCCAAATAATTAGGCTATTTTTATTTCCAAGAAAGAGAATTTCCTTGCACAAAAGCAGTTACCAAAATAATTATACTGCTTTCAGATGTTTCCTTTCATTATATTTAAAAAAAATATCATTCACCTTCCTGTAGTCTAAACCACTGGATAAGCTTTCAGAGACTAAAAGAGAGGCAGAAGGCAGATAGAAAATTCATCTAAGGTTCTAATAGTTTCTTCAGAAAAATATTATCAGCATAATGAAAAGTTAGGCAAACCTTGGGATTTAGAAGTAAGACCATTAAAATGAATGACCCTTACTTTCATTCAAGAGCTAGAAGACTGCAGCCCAAAGCACTCCATATGAAAGAAAGAATAATATCTATGAAACAGCCTTGCAACCACCAGTGTGACTGGTTCAAAATAATGTTTACTAGTCTATGACCTTGCACAAGCTTGTGCAGTATTTTTCCATCCTATACTGTATGCTAAATGAGTCTCTGTTTAAAATCTTGCTTCAGAATGCTTTAAGCATGTGCTAAGTGAGGAGGTGAGGGTAGCTGAAATACAACTCAGTCCAGCTGAATTGGTCATAGTCCAGCATAAAAACCAATGAAGGGCCATAGATACCCTTCCCCTTTGCTTAATAAGCTTTGATTGTTTGTAGGTGTTACATGACCAAAATCCAAATCTTTGATATCCATACACACAAAAACCCTGCAGAAAACCCATCGTTGATTCCCTAAGAAACCTCCAAAATTATTCTTACTCTGTAATTTTAGAATGACTCTACTAGGAAATCCATTTTCCTTCCTTCCTTCTTTATCCAGCACATTTGATTCCTTCTGAATTATAACCACAAATCCACAAAGGGACTATCATACGGCTCAGTTTTCTACTTCCTTTTCTTCTTCTTCTTTTTTAAAACATGTGTATTGTTCTTATTACAGATGGGGGGGGGGGAACTGCATAATATGGCATATTTGAATACACTCTCACACCAGAAATAAATGCAAATAGAATGACTCCCAGCAGCCGTCTGCTGCTCCCTCCATTTATATTTGCAATTCCTTATCTTCATTTTGCTGGGTTACATTGCAGAGATTCTGTACTGCAGAGAATCATACTGGATTCATTCTGTGCTAAGTCATAAACTAGGGTTATCTTATCAGACTGCATTGATTGAGTCCTTATTAAATGTTAAGCCCAATACAGAGTGGCTTAGCATTTTTTGGGCCTCCATCCAGTGTGATTATCAGGAAGAGCTCCAGATAACAATGCTTTGAAATCGCCTCTGGCCAGAACAATAAGCTTTCAGGAATGTTTCAGGAATGTACTATATTTTCTCTGGCGACATTGGCAGATTGGTTTCGATGGTGGCAGCTGGAAATCCAATGCATATGCAGTAATTTATCTATATTTATTGCTCCTGCTTCGTTCCAGACTGCCCCCTCCTATCTCCACTTTACCTGAGGTCCCACACGGGTCCTGTTAGCTGGTAGAAATAAGCCCAACTGCCTCCCTGCAATCACACCCAGTACAAAGTCTGTCGTGAAATATTTATTCTTTGCAGAGCCTGACAACATCATGACACAGCAGATGTCTAGATGAAGTCTATTTTAAGCTGCAAATCTCAAGTTATGAAATACAACATCTGCTGTACATACATAATTGGGCATGCTGCTGTAAAGGAAGAGAAATGTGGGCTGCATGATGTCTATCCATTCACGCAAACAGAGCTTCAAGATAGGGCTTTTCATCAAAAGAGGGATTATTTTCCCCCCGCAAAGCAGGTTCCCTAGAAACAGGGTCAGAGCATCAACATCAGTTTGGTAATAATAAATAACAGCAGAGGGGAAACAGTGCCATTCAATGTGAGGAAAATGATGGTTTTCATCAGAGTCTGGGATGTTCTGCAACTTTGCCTTTTTTTCCAGTTGAAGCTCTTAAAGGAATAAAACTGGGCTTCACACCCAGAGGTGCTCTTCCTTGGGGCAAAACAAAGTAAAACTCACTATTTTTGTTCCAGAAATGTTACCACCCAACTGGGGTTCTTGAAATAATCAAATGAGGGAAGCTGCAGCCATGTGTTCTTACTTGTTAACTAAATGTTCAGGGGTCCCCAACCAGTCTGTGGACGGGCACTGGTCCACAGCATGTCAGAAACAGGATCATCACACAAACAAGCAAAGCCCCATCCATGGGATGCAGGCAGCACACAAAACCACGGCCCCTCTGGTCCAAGGAAAAAGCTCTCTCCACAGAACCGGTCCCTGGTGCCCCAGAGATTGGGGGGGCCACTGTTCTAGATCCAATCCCAAGGGAATTCCCAGAAATTCCTATTAACAAAATAAGTCTTCCTGGGCAAAAGGTAACCGGTTACTTCTAATACCCACCTGCCATTTAAAAAAAAATCTAGCACCTTGGACAAGTTGTCCAGTAACAGAACTAGCCATGTTAATCAAGGTTGCTTGGTCCAATCTGTGCAGGAAACATATGTTTTGACCAGGAAGAAAGACCTTTGCCTCCTTAGTCTAAAATATGAAAAAATGTATTCAGAAATCCTTGCCAGGACCTATCAGGCAACGTGAAGGAGTTACTTTAAATTACACACTCTTTTCTCTAATGTCCACTTGTACAAATTATTTTCTAAAAAATGTAATCTTCAAAATATTGATGGGAAGACATTGAATTTCGCATCCAGTTGTCATTAGTTCAGCGTTTCTGTTTTATACAGAGGATAAAGTGGGATGGGGATATGATCCCATATGACCCACCAGATGCTGCTTCCAGCAGTTACAATCGTAGAGGATGCTCAGACATCTGGAGGGCTCTGGGTTTTTCTATCTCTAGCCTGTAAACTGAAATTATGTGAACCTGAATTATTTGGACAGAACAATTGGCAATATTATTTTATCTTAATTCAAAATCGCTTTCCCCAGTTCAGTCCCCACCGGATGTATTTGGTTGCTGGAAATACCAGAAGCTGCAACCTCAAAACAAGCAGGTTGGAGATGTTAAATACAACTATAAATTCTCTTACATGCTTTCCTTCCAGCAACATTTCAGAAAATAGTCCAAGTTAATCATTGTTCTTAACCCTACTTTTACTTCAATTCATTGATTTGTCCATATATATTGGAATATGCTAGAATCTTCTATCAGGGATGGACTAAGGGTTTTACTGCTATACATATGCATGGTCTTCACTTAAAATATGGACATGCATACATAGAACGATGAGGATCCAAAGACAGCACTGGATTCATACTGTGAAATGTTTTATCCATGTACACAACTCAATTTCTCCATGCTTCTTCCATGTCTCCTCTCCTTCTATTGCTGTTGTAAGAAAATGAATTTAACATCACACATAGAAATGGAAGTGGCTAGTGCAAGAAGCTTGCGATGTCTAAGGAGAACACTCCTCCTCCTGATCCCTGCCCTAGCTGAGCCTCCTCTGGGTTTGAGACAACAGGTCCGTATAAATTTTGGACCTCAGGAACCTGGGATAAGAGTCTTTTTCCATAAGGCTGTGAATTTTCCCTTGGGCTTGGTCAAAACATGATGGTGATGGTTCTTCTAGATTCCTTCTTGTTGCTTCTCTTGTCTGGAAGTCTATGTTTACCTAAGGAGAGAAAAACATGAAAATAATGTATATAAAATAATTATTTTCCTATTCCTTTCATTTGAATGTAGCAGTTATGTTACATAGTCAGAAACATTTTGTTTTCATCTGAAAAATGAATCTAATATCAGGCTTGCTGACGTATTGATGACATTACAGAATATTGACCACTTGTATTACAATTTTTGTAAACAACAGCCTGTGTACGAAAATAATTATTATAATAATATTATTATGTTTAATAATTAATAATCACAATTATTTCCTATCCTTCCCTTTCACCATGGTTGTGAAAGGGAAGGTTGTCACAGTTGACTGTGAGCCAGTGATTATCTGTGATTATCACAAAATCTAACACACTTCACAGGGCTGTGTGGATAAAGTGATATGCAGAGAAGGCAAGCATATATCCTTGGATTTGTTTTCTTCAAATATTCAGAATAATAATATGATTTTAAAGACATTTTATGTGTGATGCAGTTTATTCAAATATGATTGAGACATCATCAGAGTGATCATGGTTTCTTCAGTTACCACAATAACACCACGGATCTCTAAGGATCCCCAGCCCCAAAGGTAATGCTGAAGTACTAAGTTTGATGAACCCAAGAGGAGCACCCTTGGTTCCGTCATATCCTGCCCAACTACCCATGCCTTGCATCTGCTGACCTCTCGTGGTGCTTGCACATCAACAAATTCTTCAAAAATCCGATGGGCCTTGGTAGCTAGTTTGGTAGTTGATCGTATCTTCTTGAATTCCTCGCATGCCAGCCAGAACTCCAGGTTTTCTTCACTGAATTCTGTCTTCAGAAAGGCACGAAATGCAGCCACTCCATCTGGCAAAAACATTTTAACATGGTTCAGAAATAAAGGTGGCTGCTATTTTCTATTGTGGCAGCCTTGCATGAATCAATGATTGCAGACTAAAACAATAGAAATTAGCAATTCAACATGATCCAGTCCACATTGCTAATAATTGGGAGCCTATCTACACTTAGTGCTTACTCCCTGGATTCTTACTTTTCCTTATGTACATATGAGGGTTTTTTTTTTAAACTAAGTCCACTGGTGTACTATTTCATCATTTTTCACATCAATTGAGGTATGAGAGCAGCACCCTCAATTTCCTAATAGCCCAAATTATCTCTGGATTACTTGTGAACTGTAGTTGAAACCTTTGCATTTCAAGTGACTGGGAAAATGAAATTGCTAGGAAACTTTTTTAAACATACAAAGAGGAGTGGGGGAGAGAAAAAAACAATGTTTTAAAAGTTTCTGACAGATTTCAAACCAGCAGCCTTCCATTTACAAGACAAGAATTATGGCCATTTCAGTATTACTGTGTTCATGATGAATGTAATTATAAAAGATATTAAACATTATGATAAGCACTGAGTCAGTTGAAATAGTATTCTGATTCTGTGGGGTAGTCTGGAACAGTTTAGCCTGGAACAAACTGAAGCCCATTGTCCAAAATGGTTCCTTGCCCATTCTGATGAGAGATCATGATAATCCTTAAGCACATAATTTGCAAACATTAAAAATATTTATGGAAAAGCCAAGGTATAGTGTTCGAGCATTCTGGAGAGAGAGAGAGATCTATCTGTGCTCTCTTGGATGAAGGCATTGGGAAGGGGAAGTAGATCCTGCTGACTCCCACTTTTCTACCCTAGCTCACTGTAGGTTTCACTGCTATACCGGAACATGCATTTCCTTTCCAACAATTTCCGCTATTCTAGGCATAGGCCAGAACCCTTCCCACCATTGTTTTAAAACCAGAACTTCAACATAGGCTTGGCAGGGGTTTCACCCTGAAGGTTTCTGTTGAAGATGCTTGATGAGGCCAACACTACAGTCAAGGGAATCCCACTAATGAGTCACTTGCTCTTTGTCTGTAGAGAAAGTGAATAGCAACATGCATCTGTTTAATCAAATCTTCCATTCAGGCCGTAGCTAGAGAATCAAATCAGAAATGGTAAAATACAACCCACACTACCACTTCAACATCCTGTTATGTCTTTCTGAGGAATGTGTCGTACCAGAAAAACAAGCATGAGTATCATACTGAAACAGATTTGAAATGTTTACCATTTAAGAAGCGTAATTGGATCGAAGATCAAAATAAGATGAAATGAAGATTGTGATTGGAATGGAATATTGTACCTAGATGATCGGAATCTGAAGGATTATTTATAAAGTATTTCTAATGCCCATTTTGTGTGTTTATTCCAATCCTTAAACTGACAAGGGAGAGAGGCCAGGGGGTGGGAGAGAGAGGGAGGGAAGGAGGGAGGGAAAGAGACAGACAGACTTGCTGCTGGCTACAGGTAGTGATGCTAGTGTCCTTACCTCTTTAGTGCTTGGTAACTGTGATATTTTGAGCAATAGAGAAATAGGCCTTTAATAACAGTGTTTGCATTTCCTGTTCAGCAGGTGCTAAGAAATTCTGTCTCTCAAAATATTACAGTCACTGATTTTCTATTAAAATCAATTAGTTGTGATTCAACTGAATCCTCCCAGAGGTAGTAAACCGATATTTGGACTGTACAACTGTGGATTATAAGTGGGGTTTCTGCAAGCATCAAAACATATCCACCCAGAAAGCAGAGAGTCTGATTGTTGCTGTTATTACACAGAAGAGGCAGTAAATCCTATCATTCTTTATCTGAAATTACATAATTTACTACTTCAGAAGCTGAAATTGGCTTATTTGTTGCTCAGTGCATTGTGCCAGGCCAGCCAATGTGCTTAGCCAATGATTCAGTATATTAGGTGAATCTAGCATGTTCAGTTAGCCATAATATTCGTTTTATTTGTTATTTTTTATATTCATTGAATTTATATCCCACCTTTTCTCTTTAAGTGCAAGTAGCCTATCTGGAGTCTTCTTTAGTTTTATCCCTTAATAACAGTTTTATGAGATGGGTTGTGCTGAGTGTAAATAACTGGTTCAGAGTCATTGAGTGAGCTCCATGACCAAATGGAAACTTGTACCTTGATCTTCCTGGTCTAAATCCCAACACCACAGCCATCACTCTGGCTCTGCTATATGTAAACACAACCAGAAAGAATCAATCCTAAATCTTCTTGAGGCATGTGGGATGAGTTACCCCCAATAAAAGGGGCCATTTCAGGCACTTACAAAACCAGTATGTTCTGAATGTATTGGTTTCATAAGTGCCTGAAGTGGCCCTTGTAACAGAATAGAATTCTTTATTGGCCAAGTGTGATTGGACACACAAGGAATTTATCTTGGTGCAAATGCTCTCAGTGTACATAAAAGAAAAGACATTTGTCAAGAGTCAAGAATCATAAGGTACAACACTTAATAATAGACATAGGGTACAATAAGTAATCAAATCATACTAAGAAACAGTCAATATAAATTGTAAGGATACAAGTGACAAAGTCACACAGTCATATAGTCACAAGTGGGAGGAGATGGGTGATGAAAGATTAATAGTAATAGTAGTGCAGACTTTGTAAATAGTTGGACAGTGTTGAGGTAATTATTTGTTTAGCAGAGTGATAGCGTTTGGGGAGAAACTGTCCTTGTGTCTAGTTGTTCTGCTGTGCAAAGGTGGCCAACCTTTTGGACCTCAGGGACCACCACACCCATAATTTTAAATCCCAGGGACCACTAACTGGTTCTGTGGGTGTGGCTTGGTGGTCATGTGACTAGCTGGGCATGACTTGTATGTAAATATTATAAATATTTATATAAAGATTGAATTTTTTATAAAAAGAGCAACTTTTACCCAAAATCAGGCAAAGCAGGCAGGCAGATTGAGTTGCTCACAGAATCATTCAATGATCTATCTATCTGCCATCGGCTAGCTCAGTCTCTCAAATCTGCTTGCCATGAGTCTGCACTGAATAATAGAACCTTCAGTCCCAACGGAGGTTCGGCTATGCTTAAAAGCAGAGCCAAAGATCTAAAGACTAGCTAGAAAGGAAGAAATCCAACCATTTCCTGCTTCCTAGCTAATCTGAATCTCCCTGCACAGCAGAACAGATGATGGTTGGAAAAAGGAAAAATAGCAACTTAGCAGGCAAGTTTGCCGGGTAAGGAGTAAGTGGGCAGGGAGGCTTCCTACGGGCCATGTGGGCGGCGCAGCCTTGTGTTTCTATACAGCCTGGATTAATTGCTTTGGGGGGGGTGCTCTGGGGGTGAGATTTCTCTGCGGCCCACCAAAATTTTCTCACGGCCCACCACTGAGCCACGGCCCACCAGTTGGCGACCACTGCTCTATAGCATCGTTTTGAGGGTAAGAGTTGAAACAGTTTATGGCCGGGATGTGAGGGGTCTGTAAATATTTTCACAGCCGTCTTTTTGACTTGTGCAGTATACAGGTCCTCGATGGAAAGCAGGTTGGTAGTAATTGTTTTTTCTGCAGTCCTAATTATCCTCTGAAGTCTGTCTGTTTTGTTGGGTTGCAGAACCAAACCAGACAGTGATAGAAATGCAGATGACAGACTCAATAATTCCTCTGTAGAACTGTATCAGCAGCTCCTTGGGCAGTTTGAGCTTTCTGAGTTGGCACAGAAATCATCTCAAAGGAGAAGAAAACTTTAGAAAAAGTTGAGAAAAAGTAGGAAAGGATTGTGTATGAATGGCCTTTAAACATTTCCCTCTCAAAAAACCGTAAAGTTGCACAGGATTCCCAGAGTTCAATTACATCTCAAGAGCAAACGTGACAGTACTGGTCCCACTGGGAGTGTTCCCCCCCCCCAAACAACAATGTGCCATGGCAGATAATTCCCTTGGGAAACAATTGGAGAATTTCCCAATTTCCTAAAGTAATTTAAAGGCATTTGTCAGCCTCTAACTTTGACAGAGCATTTCAAAATCTCATTTATCTCCTGCCCAAACTATTTATTCTTTTCTTAAAACTTCCCAAGACAATTAGAAAAACTAATGATGCCGGGTGAAAGTCAGACTGCTACATTCCTGGTTCCTTATTAAAGTTAAAATGTTGTTTTCCTGTGATTGCCAGAATCTGGAGTGTTAGAAACATGTTAGGTAACTGCAGATAATCCTTGACTTGCAACAGTTTCGTTTAGTCACCGTTCAAAGTTACAACGGCACTGAAAAAAGCGACTTTTCACCACTTTTCACACTTACAACCATTGCAGCAGCTCCATGGTCACATGATCAAAATTCAGACGCTTAGCAACTGGCTCCTATTTATGACGGTTGCATTGTCCTGGGGTCATGTGACCTTTTGACAACAAAGTCAATGGGGAAAAAGACTCACTTAACAACCGTGTTACTAACTGAACAGCTGCAGTGATTCACTTAACAACTGTGTCAAGGAAGGTCGTAAAATGTGGCAAAATTCACGTAACAAATGTCTTTCTTAGCAACATAAATTTTGGGCTCAATTGTGGTCATAAGTTGAGGATTACCTGTACTCGTATCACCTGATGAACTTCACGCATTGGGTGATTCCCAATCCTCAGAGAAGCAGTACTTAATTTGATCTGTGCAAAAAGAAGGCCTAATGGTGAAGGTACCAGGCTAGAAACCAGGAGATGGCAAGTTCTAGTTCTGCCTTAGGCATGAAAGATGATTGGATGATTCTGGGCCAGTCACCATCTTTCAGTCCAACTCACCTCATAGGGTTGTTTTTGTGGAGAAAACAGGAAGATGAATGAGTGTTAGATATGTTTGCCGCCTTTAGTTATTTATAAAAATAATAATAGTGGAATATAAATAAATAAATCATTTTTTTTTAAACCACCTTCAGTATTTTTCATGGAGGTAAAATAATGCTAACCATATTTCAAAAATACTATTAGAATTTCAAAACAATAAAGAGCAGGGGTTTAGTGCCAAAATGAAGATAAGACTAAATTAACTTACCACATGAGAGAGATTTGCATATTGACAGATTCCGAACTGTGGAGATACAGTTCTACAGAGGAATTATTGAGTCTGCCATCTGCACCTTTATAACTGTCTGGTTTGGTTCTGCAACCCAACAGGACAGACATAGACTTCAGGGGATAATTAGGACTGCAAAAAAACAATTATCACCAACCTGCCTTCCATCGAGGACCTGTATACTGCACGAGTCAAAAAGAGGGTTGTGAAAATATTTACAGACCCCTCACATCCCGGACATAAACTATTTCAATTCCTGCCCTCAAAATGACGCTATAGAGCACTGCACACCAGAACAACTAAACACAAGAACAGTTTTTTCCTGAACGCCATCACTCTGCTAAACAAATAATTCCCTCAGCACTGTCCAACTACTTACAAAGTCTGCACTACTATTACTGTTAATCTTCTCATCACTCCTTATCACCCATCCCCTCCCACTTGTGACTGTATAACTGTAACTTTGTCACTTGTATCCTTACGATCTATAGTGACTGTTTCCTAGTATGATTTGATTGCTTATTATTGTATCCTATGACTATTATTAAGTGATGTACCTGATGATTCTTGACTCTTGATGAATGTATCTTTTCTTTTATGCACACTGAGAGCATATGCACCAAAGACAAATTCCTTGTGTGTCCGATCACACTTGGCCAATAAAGAATTCTACTCTATTTCTAATTATGTGTGTATATTTGTATGTGTGTGTATATACGGTATATATGTATGCATTTCATCAAACAGATTTAAAAGAAAAAAAGAATTTTGTTGCCCAGCATTATGAGAAGATATTGTAATTGTAATTATTCATGATGGTTGATGCTATAATAATTAATGATCACAATTACAATATTTTTTCATAATGTTTCATGTATTGTTTCCCCCTCCTTTTTTTTCCTGGCGCTCTGCTTTCCAGTAGCATCCTTACATAATTTGGGGTTTCTCAGCTAGGTGGCTTGCCAGAGGACGTGAGGAGTTGAGCAAAGGCTGGAAAAAAGAGGAATACTTTCCCATGTTTGATAGACAGGGGGAAAAAAAACTCTGTTCCAGAAGATGGCTTGGAGATGTCAGAGGGCAGAATAAGCAGCTGGAAGTAGGAGATCCAACACGGACTCCTGACTGACTTCCCATCCTCAGTTTATTCTGGGATTATATAAAGAAAACATCTTAAGGAAAAGGAGCTTGACTCCTGGGAACTTGTTTCATTATTCTCTTTTTTCTTGCAGCTTTTGAAAGCTAGCCTCCTCTCTCTCTCTCTTTTCTTTTCTTTTTCTTTTTTTCTATTCCTAATCTTCTCCCTGCTGGGTCTTGTTCCTGCTCAGACTGCGTATTTTGCATACATGCCTTCATCTAACTGAAGGAGGATTCTGTAGGAAGGGTTCTCATCAACATGCAAGAAGCCATCAGTGGACTATGAATGCATGTGAAGCCTGGATACTTCATTGAGTGATGAAAATCATGTCATTTGTTCCGTATCATAACAATTTGAGGGAAGCCACCACCCCTCTCCTAGAAGAATGAAATATTTTGGGAAATATTAAAAAGGCAGAATATTATATTTCTCTAAATGAGAAACGAAGAACATGTTTTTTTAGAGGGAGAGAGCACCCCCCACCTTTTTGACAGATGTCAGCACTTAAGAGATAAAGAGCTTATTGATAACTAGATAGCTCTATTCACAAGCAAATATCCTCACCCAAGAGCCAAAACAGGACAAAAGCCATTAAGCCACAATAGGAATTATTGCATCACCCTCAGAGCAGTCTAAACTTCAACCAAACTTAGCTCAGACAAACACCTAGGATTTGTAGTTTGCCTATAGAGCCAGCTATGACCCCTACATGACCTCTAGGCCCCATGGGAGTCTGACAACAGCCAATAGAATACATGTTCTTGTACAAGAACAGGAAACTCAAGTGCAAAGCCCAAGAGAAGGTATAATAACGCCCCGCTCCCAACCATTTTGGTCACTGCACCAGACCCATGTGTTTGGTGGTTCTGTTCATCATTAAACCCTCTTTCCAATCAGCCTCCATGTTTCTAGTGTCTTTCTCTCGGTTTGGAACTGAACCAGATGGATATTTCTTCCCACAATTTATTATAATTGTAACTGAATAACAGAGTTGAAAGTCTTCTTAGAGGTCTTTTAATCCAAACCATTCCTCAAGCAAGAAACCTTATACCATTTAACATATAACAATCATTAGATACAAACAAGGAACAGTGGAGAATTGAATGAATCGGTTTGGATGGTTGCTATACCTTTTCTTTGATGCTAGGCCAGAATAACCAGTCCCATGATTTTTGTAAACCTCAGGGGGCAATAGTGACTTAAAACTTTAGATTAACCTTTGGATTGATGATCAAATCTCAAGTATACTAAAATTAGCAGAAACAGGATGTAGCCAGGTTCCCACACAATCTCTCTCTCTCTCTCTCTCTCCCTCCCTCCCCTCCTTCCCCCTCCTCTCTCATTCAATTGTTAGTTGATATTTGCAAAGGACAGAAATGGTCACCATGTATTTATTGTAAGACAAACACTCTTGACATTTGCTGACTGTGCTGGAGAAAATAAATCTAACAAAATGGAGGTTGCATCATTTTTCCTCCCTATCTTTTGGACATCCTCAGGACCAATTCCAGCTTCTTATTTTTGTCTAATTCCATCAGGCACAAATTAACCCACCCTACCTTCAAAGGCCCTGCAATCCTATCTAAATCAAAGGATAGAAGCCTTGCTCATAGTTCATAGTACAAAGCAGCCTCTACAAGGGAAGAGCAAGGTAGAAAAGCCATCCTCAATCAGGAAAACTTTCCTGCTGATTTCAACATTTTCTCTCTCTGTTAGCATGAACTCCTGCAACTCTGCTATCCTTTTGCCTAGCAAAAGGATAGCAGCAGGGGTGGGATTCTACCAGTTCGCACCTATTTTCTAGAACCGGTTGTTAACATTCTAAGCAGTTCAGAGAACCGGTTGTTAGAAGAAATTACTGGCCTAATCCTGTAAGGAAGGCAGGAAGGAAACATTCTGGTGTTGCTTACAGAAACTGCCTCTCCGTTAACCCTTGTTACATTCTTGGCAGGACTAGACTTCCTGTCTCAGGAACTTCTCTGGAGTTTTTTCCCCCTCCTTTGCTGGTACTTTGCTTGTGTGGAGTGACCATTCAGAGTTACAATGGCACTGAAAAAAGTGACTTATGACCATTTTTCACACTTACAACTGTTGCAACATCCCCACAGTCATGAGAGGCCAGGTGAGGAGATGCGTGCCTCGATGTGAGTGATATTGAGTTGGCCACGCCCAGCCAATAACATGACCACCAAGCCATGCCCACCAACTAAGCCACGCCCACAGAACCGGTTGTTAAAAAACTTGAATCCCACCCCTGGATAGCAGGTACACAGGTACACAGACAAGTTCCTCCCTGACTGCCTCAAACTGACCAGCAAATCAAATCCCTCGGACCTCCTGCCTTGTAGCTTTCAACTTCTGTAAAAATCTTTGCTTTCCATTTATTTCATTGTAAAAGAGGCACCCAATGAGAGTTGCCATAAATATGGTTCCTTAAAATCATTCTCAATCCTTCTGAATTTTCTGTAATATTCACCTTCTTGAAATGAGCCAAAATACTCCCCCCTCTTTTTTTTTAAAGCTGAGAAATGGTTCAATGAATGTATAGGCATGATATTATGCTTGATGAAGGACTGTAACATCTATTTTGTGCCTAAACAATTACTTTTGCAACTTTTTATCAATTCATTCAAAAATGAAACATTCTTTTTAGTTGCCTGTTTTTCCCAAACAATATCCTTTTTTAAAAAAATTACATTTATATGCCGCCCTTCTCCGAAGACTCAGGGCGGCTTACAATTTTTGGGATACAACCCAATGCGCTCAGCAATAGCCTTCATTCCATTGTATATGCCTGCTTATTACTAAGCAGCATTTTTACAAAGTCAGCTTATTGCCTCCAACAATCTTGGGTCCTCAATTTACCTACCCCGACAGGATGGAAGGCTAAGTCAACCTTGAGCCTGGTGGGATTTGAGCCTGCACTAATTGCAGGCAGCTGGGACTAAGTGCTAGGTGTTTAACAGCCTGCACCACCAAGGCCCCTTCATTCCCATCCATCTCCCCTGTGTATAAGGAAAGGCAAGAATAAAAGAATTGATGGAATCTGTATGAATCATATAAGTCATGGAAGAGGAAATCGTTTTCAAGAGGCAAAAAAAAATCCTCTTGCTGCTAAAGTAACTTCTTTAGCAAAAAGCTTGAAAATACAATTTAAGAAAGCTGGAAATGTTTTGAGAGGATCCTCCCTCTTTCCTCAGATTGTGCAGACATGTTTTTACTACTCTGCTCTCTTGTCCTGGATTTCTAAATAGTTGATAGTCTGCCTTATTAAAATAGCAAACTGCAGAATTCTTTCATGAAAGATGAAAGCAGAGGGTATCTACAAAAGAACAGCACTTTAGCTGGGGAACTTTTTAGCTGGGGTGGGAACATTACTTGCCCTCAAGGCTCTCAGCAGAGATGATGATGATGATGGAAACAAATTATGGAGAGAACCAACCTAGAACTGAGGAGAAATTTCCTGTCAGTGAGAACAATATTAATCAGTGGAACAACTTGCCTCCAGAAGTTGTGTCTGTTCCAATACTGGATGTCCATTTGTCTGAAGTGATAAAAGGTTTCCTGCTTGAGCAGGGGGTTTGCCTAGAAGACCTCCAAGATATCTTCCAACTCTGTTATTTTGTTCTGTAGACCAGAGTTTCTCAACCTCGGCAACTTGGAGGTGCGTGGACTTCAACTACTGTAATTCCCCAACCAAGAATTTGAAGTCCACAGGTCTTCATGGTTGGCTGGTGAATTCTAGAGCTGAAGTCCACATATCTCCAAATTGCCACAGTTGAGAAACATTGGTGCGGACTGTGCAGCTGTCACTCCATTAGCAGATTAAAGTTGACAAGTTCCCTTACATAAACACATATTTAAAGTAGCACACCTGATTCTGTCTCTGGAGTAGTGAGCTTCCTTGCCAGCCTAAACAGCAGTCAGTGAAATAAGAGGAAGTTGCAAAGTGACTTTCATGAAGAAATCCAGGCATTCCAGAAAAGAAAAGGCAACGGTGATACAATTAGAGCACATACTTCAATCCAGTCCTTTATATGCTGGGGATAATTTTTGCAACCATTCACCTTTTCTATTCCCAAAGGATTTAGAACTCTGGAACTGTGTATGACTGAAACAGAGCAATGGATCAGTGACCTTGTTGCCCCCACTCTCATATACAAGAAGTTTATTTCTTTCCCCCCAGAATCCTGAGGGGGGCTTAATATCCTCACATTGGCCTTAATATCCATGTCTTGTCATTTCAAGTCCTTTTCTTCTCAGCTATTGCAGCTGAGCTAAAAGAAATTTATTTGAGACTGCAACTTAGCTGCTCATTCCTATAGGCCTGGTTTTGATTTAAAAATGAAGTCTCTCCCCCCACCCTATATCTGTAAAAGGGGCAAGACAACTGATTTTTTTTAAATGGGTACTTTGGTCCTTTATCTACACTCAGAAATAAACCTTTAAATGTGATTTGGCATTGTTAACTAACCAGTTATTTAAAACAAAAACAACAACCAAAGCCCTGCGGTTGGTATTTGACCCTATCTTTTTTAGAGTGTTTCTTTTTTTAAACCTGGTAACCACATACAAAAGTTTTAAAATTTTGGGGTCAGAAGAACTGGAAGGCTAGTAGGAATGTCCAACATTGCCAATTTGAACAGGAAGGATGAGAAAAGGGAAAATCTCCCTGCAGCAAAGCCAGACAATTCCAATCGGGATTTTTCCTCTATGTCAGTAAGTTGTCGTCAGGCTGTGGATCTGTGGATAGACTCATCTGACTGTGACCGGGGAAAAACACAGCTAGCCTTGAAGAGATGTAGCATGAGCTATTCTGTTATTTTATGCCTATCCCAGCAACTTGTCAAAAGAAATCTTCATTTGTTTGGCCAAATATATTCTCATCAACCGGTCAAGGAAAACAAATTTGTTCCGTCTTTCTGCCACTTCAGCTCTTCCCCCCTTCCTATCTAGGAGCAATTCCCTTTCTATTTTCCTCCCACTTTTGAGGCTTAGCATCTAAAATAAGAGACTTCACATCACTGATATGGCCACAGGGAAGATAACAGCTCACAGCACTTCACTGTGACAAATTCATCTCAATGTCAGAAATATCAAATAACTAGTGTATATGAAATGGTCTTTATTAGTCAACTGCTGCAGATAGAGCTTTGTTATTATTTCAAACCTAATAATCTTTACTCAGGCTGTGCTTAGCAAAGAAAAGAGTCCAGACTAGCAATTTCCTCTGGAACTGCTATTCTTACATATTTTACAGACTAGAGTACCCAGATGATAAGTATTTTGTGCTGTTCTCCCATATTTTTTAGATATATTTTTTTAAATAATGAAACATAACTGTAGTGCAGGCTTAACCTGTAACCTGCTTAAATGTATTGTGTGGCACAAAACTTTTGAAGCTTTTAAAGATCTGTGACCTTTAATTAAAATTGTTCTATTTATGAATGTAACCCATTTCCTATTGAGCACAGGTAGACAATTAGCACAGCACAGCTAATTATGTGTCAATGTAATCACCAGGAATCAAACTTGATTTTATCATTAAAAAAAGCTATTAATAGCTCCAACATCTATTTCTGTTCTGACATGGAAAACAGGCTTTGTTACTGATTTCCATTCATCGTTACTGTTTCTTCAAGCAATTGTTTACAGCGGAATGGTACTCCTTTATAAAAAGAAGAATAAAATGGTAATCCTACTTCCTGTAAGAAAACAAATTGTCATTTTAATAATACCCAGAAATACTGTCCATTAATTAGAGCAAATATATCAATAACCCCCACTTATGCTCAACAGGAAACACTAAGCAGGCTGAACTTGGTAGTAGAGCTTTTTTTAATTGACATAACTTGAGAACTTTTACTGATTGTGATGTGCATATGAGTAAATGTTGTAGCAGGATGTTGTAAAGGGCTGAATGATATAAAATCATTGTACATGTGGGAACCAGTTTGATATAATGCCAGGCCAGAAAACAGGAGAGCATATGCTCCAGTTCCATCTTAGGCATAAAGTCCTTTACGTGACTTGGACCAGTTATTCTCTCTCAGCCTTCGGAAGATGAAGGAAACCACTCTTAAAAATCTTGCCAAGAAAACTGTATGGGCTGACTCAAAGGCACACACAAAATAGTCCATGACTGGAAGCTTTCTTTATTCTATTTCCAGTTAATTGAGGAAAAGCTGAAGCATTATTAAAATAAGCTGGAAGAGAAACAACCCAAATGGCGTTTTCCTGAACTGTCATTGGCAGTTTATCAAAACATCAAATGGTAAAGAAGTAATGTTTGAAATGGAGTTCCAGTGAGTTGTTTCTATTTAGAGGAAGTCTAATGTTGTAATTTTTAATAATAGAAACACTAGCACAGGAAATGCTGGTATATCTTTCAGTTTTGTCTGACCTCTTGTGTTCAAGAAGGATTTTCTATTTAATATGTAGGCACTCATTTTTCAATTGATTTTTGGAATGCAAACATTTACCAAGCAGGTGCAAAAGTATTCCAGAGCTTGGTAAAATCACAAGAAATTGTCTCTCATTGGAGTTTTTCCCTCCAAGTTCTAAACTGGGTTATATTTTAAATTTAACAGGACTATTTTTATTCAGTTCAACCTAATGGGATGTGTGTGTGTGTTTATACATATACATATTATTTATAACTAGAAAGATGTAAAAGGCTTAGGACCTGCCTGTCCATTTGTTTCTCCAAGAGCAGGATGACTCTCCAAAAATGTAACAGAACAAGATCAAATGTGATGTTGAGAGACAGACCATCAGCAATTATAGAGATCAGGGTAGATCAGTTTGAAAGTTGCAGCATTGGTTACTACCAGTGGAAGAAAGCTGCCTCATCTTGGTTTCAAGAAAAGAGTGAACCAGGAGAAGATGGTACAATAGAAAAAAATAACACTGAGAAGAGCTCCTTCTCTCTTACTTTACTTCAGCCTTCTCCCCATATGATATGTTCAAGTGGACTTAAGCAAAATGTTTGACAAAAGGGGAGAGAGATATCCAAGGTAAGTAAAAAGATGGTTACTATAACTGTGTTTAAGTCCTTAGGATCAGGCAAAATTATAAAGAAGAGTCTTCACGGAGATTGCAGATCAGGGGTAGGATTCTATTGGTTCAGACCGGTTGCTCTGAAGATCAGCTGCAGTGAACCAGTTCCCTGCAATGAGCATGTGGGCCTGCCCACCCTCCCTGCTCTTTCCTGTGCTTTATTTCCTTTTTTTAGAGCACAGCTGATTTGCGGCAGAACAGTTTGCTGCGCCCCAGCTATTTTATTCACAGCAACTGCAGTAGAAGGTAAGTATTAGAGCTTTTTAAAATGTGGAGCACACGTAACAGAGTGTGTGCAAAGCGTGCGATCACCGAACTGGTTGTTATACCGGTTGAATCCCAGCCCTGTTGTAGATGACATATGTGATCTTTTAGGAAACATGGAGAAACAGGTTGTTATGTATGTAGGTTTGAATGTTATTGGTTTATTTGAACTGTTCTTGTAAAATGTCAAATGGTATTGGTTTAAATAGTGCGGGAAGAAACCCTGCACTCCCATTGGCTGGCAACTACGGCTGCAGGCTATAAGAGGCAGCCGTAGCCCAGCCAAGTTGGGTCCATTCGAGCTGTAGTCACTGAATAAACTCTTCACTGAAGCTCTTCGCGTTTGACTCTTCATGCAAACTTAACACAGGTGCATGGCAGCAGGCAGTGTAATAGGATCGAAGAAAGGTAAACTGAAAACTTAGCTATTCTCAGGCCTTGGAACCAGAGTAGTGTTTGCAGCCCTGTTTATTTTAGTGTTATTTACAGTATGACCTTGGGACATTTATGACTTGCCTCTTTTTGTTCTTACATTTTTATGTAAGCCACCTAGAATGATCTGAAATTGTGTGGCTTCTAAATGAATGAATGAAGAAATCAATGTTATTCCTATCAAAAGGGAAAAATGAGGGTCCACGTAACTACGGCCTAGCCACCTTCCACCTGGCAATGATCTGCAACAAATTATTAAGCAGTTAGTTTATGAGTATTCAGAAAAGAATGCCCTGCTTGGCAGAAGGCTGAAAGTAAGTCATCCTAAAACTTATCCCAATATCCCTTTTGATAAAGTGATAAATTTAATTGACCATGGGAATGCGGTATGGTGGACATAGATTACCTTGGCTTCAGCAAGTTATTGGATGAAATGCCCATAAGATGACAAAACTTGGCCTTGATTGTGATATTATTTGATGGATATAGGACTGGTCACACTATCATACCCAAATAATATATTGTCCATCAGTAAGTGGAAGGAAGTGTGGAGTGGTATATGACAGCTCTGTGTTTTTTGACAAAATATTTATATAATGACTGGACATGAATAAAGATCTGGTTATCAAGCTAACAATTGATGCCAAGATCATGAAAGTGATAGTAAACAGAGATGAAAGTAAGTTTCAGACTGATATTCACACTCTATAAACCCTGGGCAAAATCCAGTAGTAGATGAATTCCAATAGAGACAAATATAAAGTCTTTCATTTGGATAGGAAAAACTCAAAAACGGATTTATAGAATGGGTAAAACCACACTGGGCCACAATATATGTGAAAAAGATCTCATACTGGGTCAAAATACATGTGGAAAAGATTTGAGTGTCTTGGTATATCACATGCTGAACATGAGCCAACATTATGATGCAGCAGCAAAAAAACTTAAATGCAATTTTGAACCTTGTCAACAGAAGTACCATTTCAGGATCAAGAGAAAGTATTGATGCTTTATATTCTGCGACCACATCTAGAATATTGCGTTCAATTCTGGGAATTGCATTTTAGGAAGGACATTGATAAACATGATAAGAGGAAGAAAACCAAGATGATAAGAGGACTGAAAGAAAAGGCCCATTTGTTCTATTTATTAAGGCATCAGGCTAGAAAATGGGAGACCGTGAGTTCTAGTCCTATCTTAGCTATAAAACCAACTGGATGACTTGGGCCAGTCACTGTCTCAACCCAACTTCAGTGGTGGTATTCTACTGGTTCGGCCCAGTTCTGCCGAGCCAGTAGTGGCGATGAGGAGCAGAGACTGAACCGGTTCTCTCCGCCGCTCTGCAGTTGGGCCCACCCACCTGCCCAGGCTCCCATACTCACCTTTATCCTCTGACTTTGAAGCGCAACTGCTTTGCGCGGCACAGCAGAGTGCTGCGCAGCAGCTGCTGAAGCGACCGGGAGAGTGCAGGCTTGTAGGAGGTGAGTTAGAACGCCTCTGCGCATGCGCAAAGTGCATGTTTGGCATGTGCACACGCACAAAGCATGCACACCAAGCCACACCCACTGAACCAGTGGTAAAATATTTGAATCCCACCACTGCCCAACTCACTTCCCAGTGGTGGTTATTGTGGGAAAAATAGGAGGTGGAAAATGGGGATATATTTACTGTCTTATTTGTAAAAATAATAAAGGCAGGATACAAATATAAAAAAATAGTGCTATATTATTAGTGATGTGTAGTAACTCTCTTCTTTAAATTTTTATGGATAATAAAATAAAATTACTTCTGGGTTGAGCATTCCTTCCAGCCAACTCTCCTCTTCTATTTTCCAGCTTCATAGACACTGATCTTCTGAATTGTCTCTGGGGGTGATAATGGCCTCATTAAAAGTGAATAAACTGGGACTTGATCAAATAAATTGTTGGTGCTCCTGGCCCTCCCAGACCTGTAGTCTTTGATATTGTTTAACCTGTTAGAATCAGGTGTGCATCTGAGAATACACCAGAACTCACTTTACAAGTGTGCAGCTGCACCCAGCACAAGTTAGACTGGTAATCCAGTGGCCTCTATCTTCAAAAAACTCAGTTCTGACTGCACATGCCTTGGTTACAGCTCTCAATATAATAACACATGCCTTAGTTACAAGTAGATGGGACTAATTCAGCATGTTCTTGTAGACGGTAAGGAGGATGACCTTGACAGAGATATGCAAAAGCTGTTGCGTAGGCAAAAGGTGCTAAAACATTTTTTTAAGTCCACAATGTCCAGATAACATTTGGAAACAGCTCAGACAGACATCTCCCCCTATTCCACAGGAGAAGGAAAGGGAGGTGCAGCACAATGAGACTTGCAAGATTCACGTCAACCCAATCAAGTGGACCAGACAATGAAATCAACTCTACAGATATACTAAAACCACTTTACTGATAGTGGATAAAGTAACAGAATCTTGCAAAACTTATTGTGCTACACTTCTTCCTCCTTATATTCCTGTGAATTAGAGAAGTGTCTGTCTGAGCTGCTTCCAAATGTTTTCTGGCTTTCAATTTACTTTGTAAGAATACATGAATATATGAACACAACCTGACCACTTTTCCTACACAAAAACCCTCTTCTATGCTCTTCATATGTGCAATGACAAAGTATATCTATCATTTATTATTCAGATCACTGACATACCATGATTCCCCTTTTCACAAAATTAGTCAAAGCCATTTATAAGATCTAAAAAGCACAAAACCTTAATTTATCATTAACACTATTTTCAACAAGTTTAAAGCAAAATATAAAGTAAGCAGCTAATTAGTATATATATCCTTCATGTTACTCATTGATTGCTTCCTTTATTTTTAGGATTACTTTAAGCTTGTTGAAAATAGTTTTAATATATAGATATATGATGACTGCTTAGACAAGTCTCTGCAGTTTTCCTGACAAAGTTTTTGGAAGAAGTTTGCCATTACCTGCTTCCTAGGTCTGAGAGAAATGACTGGCTCAAAATCAGCCAGCTGACTCTGTGCCTAAGGTGAAACTAGAATTCACGTTCCTTGGTGCCTTAACTACTATACCAAACATTACATATTTCAAATATTTCTTTAACAATCTAACTACGGTTGGCTAAAATGTGTGGCAGGTTCATAAAAAATTACAGCCATGTGTATAATATCAGCACATACAGTATGTTGATATCAACAGAAATATGTCAGCGTACCAAAATAATATTTTCATGACTACCACTGGGATAATAGATTGGTTATAAATGACACAAAGCAAGTTGATTATATGGCTTCACAGATTCAAATAAAATTATATGGAAATGACAGATTGTAGGTTTTTCTTGCTGAACATAAATTATATTGTGCGCCATCTGAAATAAGTAGCTTTTCATACCAAACAATGCCGTGGGCGGAAATCTGCAGCCTACCTTAGAGATCTGAATGCCCAATTTCCACTCATTTTAATTAACTTATTAGATACCTCTGAAAAATCCCAAAGCTTGCTATTTAGATGGGACTATAAAGTGGGAACAAGACTCATGATGTAAGGGTGATGTTCCTCTTTAGCCAATATTTAGAACATGTGGGGTTACTGTTGAAAAATGGCATCTGTCTCTTTTAGGTCTCCAATGTTTTATTTTCAGCAAAAATTGTTGCATGACATGCTATTATACTGTAAAGTTTCCAACCTTGACAACTATATTCAGGAGAAAGAAGGGTCGATTAAAAATAAATAAAACCCTAAGTGGTTTTATTTATTATGTCTGACCAAATAAGAGGGTGACATCTCAAAGAGAGATTTGCAGTATAGATGGGTTGGGTTGGTGTCAGTATAGATAGTAAAGGTAGGTTGGGGCCAGAATTCACTCTTGCATGCTTTAAATACAGCTGGAAATCAATATATTAGGTCTTCATTTTGCCAATTCAGAAATACTGGAATAAAGAGTGTGCTGCCACAGAGAAGGTGAGGCTGAAGCTCTATTAGTCCTGGTTTCAGAATAGTTCCTCTTCCAAAACAACTAAACCACAATAACTCAGCCATAGTCAGCTCAGCTGCCAAAGAAAGATGAATCTGATCAGGGTGTGGCAAAAAAAGAAAGACCATTCTGGTATAGTGACAAAAAGTGCTGGTTTATACTGGGGACACCCAGGTTCCAATGCACCTTCAACCATGGAAAGTCATCTAATCATTTTATGTGAATCACTCTTTCTCTCCGCACAGGAAAAAAAGTTGGAAATACATTCTATAAAGTAACTCAAGTTACTGCCTGTTCAATCGTCCACCTGCCTGTCCATCAGTAAGATAACTCTCCCCAAAATTAAGGGAAGCGGACAAAATGTGATGTTGGTGGAAACACATTTGGTAGAAGTTTGAAAATGGAAGGTTGAGAGTTGCAAAGAGAAGAAATCTGCTTTTAAAAAATCCCCCAATGAGAGAGGTGGGGAAGTCAGAATGTCCCCAACTTCTCAATTTTAATCTTTTTTTTAAATCTGCATTCTTCCTCCTCCTCCTTCCCAAACATGTGACCACTAGCACTTGCTATAATCAAGACTTTGGAAAGAATTCTATAAGCTGCAATCTGCTTCCTTTCCCTATCTCGTTCATGTAAAAACTAGGGCTAAGGAAATGCACATAGCACATAATATATAAATATGATTTCCCTATCTTTTACCTTTTCATTCCTGATTTGGAATTTCTATCACAGTATTATAGCTGTAATGGCTGTAAACTGGGGCGGGGGGGGACAATAACTATGGCTGATAGGAGCGGGAATCTAGAAACAGTTGAAATGAAATTGGCCACCTCTGCTTAAAAAAAAAATCTGAAATACGTTTTGTCATTTGAGTATAATAGCAACTGAAGTTGGGAAAAAAAGTCACATTTATTTCCTCCTTGACTCGTCACAATCAATTTAAAACTCACCCATGTAAAGAAAATCCCCATGGTATCCAATCCACCACAGAGTTTAAGAGAACTGAATCCCTCTCCTGCTGCATGTATAATTACTCAGTAATTCTTTATTAATAAACTATAGGAACATTTTTAAGCACAAAGGCAAATAATTCAGTGCAAAGGACAGGCTTTTCTACTTACATTTATGAGTCAGGAGAACATCAAAAGAATCTGCCCATCTGGTAGCTTCTTCTGTGGACAATCTTCTATGGGGGAAAGGGAAAGTCAAGAGCTACAAAACATGTTCAAAAATAATTTATTAAAATTCTATAAATCTGATGTGTCCGTATTATGTACCTGAAATAATTTGGATAATATTACAGATCAATTAATAGCTTATTCTGCTGTATCAGGAATGGGCAGAAAATAAACACACAATAGAGTCACAAAGTTCCAGACTCCCAATTGTTGAACAACAAGCGATCCTCCCATGCCCAGCTTTTTATAAATTATAAAAGAGTGGATTTTGTGGTGAATTAATTTTGATCTCAGTTCTGAATAAGTTCTTGAACTAATCATGGTTTGTTAGGCTATCTCTCCATGAGAAAGTTTTAATGTCTTTGTAGGACATCAGTGGGAAAATGGCCTTAGAAGCATTCAGTCTCTAATAGCAAGGATCCATTGAGATGGAATTATCTCATTTGGGCCCATGGTGAAAAAAAGTTTGAGAACCACTGTTTTATGACATTTTGTATTATGTCATAAACTGTTTTGGGATCATTTTTATGTCATATGTTTTATAAAATCTGCCAAATTTCAATTCCATGGGGGATCATGGGTCCTGGATTTTGGATGCATTCTGTAAATTAACCCATTTGAAGTAATAAAGCTATAATTGCTGTTAAATTGTTTATCAGAATCTCCATACCATTCCCTTTGTGGATATTGGGGCTGTGTGGAGTTGGGGGAGGGGACAATGATGAAACATGCATTATTACATCAGTATGGAAATAACAACTTAGATTCTCCTATTGATGCAAGTACTTAATTGTAGCACTCACATGAGAGCATTCTTACACACATCTCATCATTACCCTTATGTCCTTCTTGCCAGTTATTGCATTTCTCCCTATCTTGGTAAATTCCTTCCCCTTGCCAATTGTCTTGTTGAAAATGGTGTACAGGAAGCCAGGGTTGCTATAGTAAAAAGAAATCTGTAAATATTATTTTTATCCTCACTCATGAAAATCATTAAGGATTCATCTTTTTAAAGATTCCTCTTGTGTCTCCTGAAAATGGTCAATCAGTAGGTCTTTGGCAAAAGTGGGGGGGAGGAGAAAGTGATCCCTTACTGAAAAACAAAGGCCCCAACTTACTTCAAAGCCCGAGTTGGTTTGTCCGGAAGGATGGCTGTGAAGTCGCTGCATGAGTCTGACTTCTGAGACAGACAGCCCAGACGAGTCCTCATCCCTCTGTTTCTGCAGTCGGTCATACACGATAGGGGAGCAAATGGGAAAGAAAGAAAAGGGATAACAATTAACATGAGTGCAAAAGAACACAAGAAGGATCTGTGCTTCTGCAGTCATTGGGTCCATGACTTATCTCTGTATTCTCTGTTCAATAGTGGCTGGCCAGATGCTTCCTAAAAGCCCACAAGAACAGCAAGGAAGTCATGCTATGCTGGCTGGAGAATTCTGGGAGTTTTGAAGTCCACAAGTCTTAAAGCTGCAAAGTTTGGAGACCTCTGGTCTTGAGGGACATCAGTTGTATGACACCTTAAGCTGCAAAGCTCATATGTTTTACATGTGCTTTACAAAAGCATGTTTACAGTGATTTTTACTTTAAGCCCTTAGACTTCATCCTTAATGCTTGCTCCAGGTTTTTGATTTTTTTATACTATTTCTATTTTTTAAAAAAATCCTGCTTATCTATTTGATCTTTTTATTGTGTATTTTTATAATTGCTTTAAATCTATGTGGTTTGGTAAGAGCAAGAGAGAGCACATATATAGCTTTCATGAATAAACCAACCAACTAACCAGAAATTCCACTTAACTACTAGCTTTGTTAACCTAACATTTTCAAAAGGCACTACTCGTCTCCTGGCAACAAATTCCATACATTAGTGTCTGAGAAAAAGGATTTTCTTTTGTCTTTTCTAATTTATTTTACTGCCAGTCAATTTCACTGAGATATAATGCTGCAGGGATGTGTTAAAACAGGTCTTAAAAACAATTTCAGGAAGATAGCCTTATAAGTAGGAAGATATATTTGGTGTCTTCTT
Organism: Naja naja; assembly: GCA_009733165.1. Lineage (NCBI taxonomy): Eukaryota > Metazoa > Chordata > Lepidosauria > Squamata > Elapidae > Naja > Naja naja. Next base: position 109,525,199 of record CM019150.1, on the reverse strand, counting down.
TCCCATCTGAGAATATGTGGAATATATAGAAAGCCAACCCAGGCACCAAACAAAGCTAATTAGGGTCGGTAAGCTGGCTATGTTTTATAGCTTTGACTTGTCTCATTCTATTTATAAAACTGATATCTCACTCATTAAAGATAAAGATTTCCCCTGCTCAGTTGCGTCCAGCTCTTCTTAACCAAGGGAGCCAGCATTGTCAGAAGACATTTCCACGGTCATGTGGCCAGCATGGCTATATGCTGAGGTACATGGAATGCTGTTACCTTCCCATCAAAGTGGTACCTATTTATCTACTCACATTTGCATGCTTTCAAACTGCTAGGTTGGCAGGAGCTGGGGCAAGTAATAGGAACTCACCTCAGATAGGCTACTGAGGAACTAACTATAATGAAGGCAAATATAGCAATTTCTATGTACTGGTGAGAGCAGAAAGTTCCCTCTTATTGTAGAGACTCTTCTGACTTTTCTAATACTTGAATTGACCAGTAGAAAAGAGCAAGGGCTTGTTCTTCATTGCTTCTCAGAGGAGATGAAATAGACCTGAACTATAGCAAGATAGATTTCAGCTGAATGACAGTAACACTTTTTAAAATAAGAATATTGGAGAATAGAATTTGACAATCAAATAAATGAAGCTACGCATCATCTGTTACAGATGGTCTGCCTCTGGTTATCTCTCAAATTTCTTGGCCTAAAAAAAACCCTCTCCAAGCTACTATCGCATTTTTCTAAGAAATAACTTGAAGAATAGGGGAAGTCAAGTCTACTTGCAAATCATACTTCTACATGTGTATGTCTGCATTGTACATATGTGCATACACCACTCTGTACTATAGCCTACAGGAAACAGAACCCCAATACTATTACTTCCAATAGAGATTTTCTTGAAGAAAGCATTGAAGGAGAGGGAAGGGAAGTGTGCCTTGAATTGTACATTGTAAAGAATGCAAAGCATTAAAGAAAACTGGATACAGGGAAAACCAGTTGCTGCCTATTCTGACTGTTCAAAAAGCTGTATGGCTTTTATTAGCCTTGTGCTACATAAATTCTATTGACCAGGAAAAACCCTCCTATAGCAGGTGGGTTCAACTTTCATTTTTAAAAACCAACATGGGAGACGAACTGTTTTATCAGGCTTCTATAAAGTCTAAAACAAAACTTATATCTCAGACTGGTGTTTGAGGACTGTAAAATCCATGGATTATGAGCAATGGATCCAAAGCAGTTAGTTTATGGAAGCCAAGAGATTTATGTAATCGTGACTTTAAAAAATCATGACTTAAAAATGAGGCCATAATAATTTGAGATTGAATGTATGTCCCTCCACTATCCCCAAGGCTTGTAGAGAAACGCTAGAAAGAATAAGCGATAGCTCAAGAGAAAACACAGAGACCTTCTTTGTATATCTATTTTAACTCATAACCAATTAAAATTTTATCAATGTTCTTTTAAATTATTTAATTATTTAAAAAACTTTAATATGCCTCTTTTTTAACATCTGGGAGATCCCCCTTGAAGCAGATGAAGCGCCAAAAACTCTACAATCCAAATTAATTTTCATTTTCAACCCCCCCCCCTCAGTTTTCAGAAATGAATCAAGCTTAGAAATCACTAAGCAACCCCAGAGAGCAAGATAAGGTTGGAAAGTTTGAGGTTTCTTTTCACTTTCCTCTTTCAGGGGAACCATGCCCACCAGGCTTAAAGTTGAATGGGTGTGATGTGACTATTGATTGCATCTTTATTGAGGCTGAAAGACGGGGTAATAAATGTCCTATTTTAACAAATGTGACCCAGCCACAGTTCAAGCGAAGGAAGAAAGTGAGAAGAGGCCAAATGGCTTTTGGTTCCACTTCTCTCATAAAATCCTCAGCTCTTTGCCTTCATAAAATCAAACTTGGTCAGCAAATGCAAATGTGAAGAGTGAATAAGGGATCATCTCCATTTATCTCCATGAAACTGAATGTCAAAATATATACTGGTTAAAAAAGCATAAATCTATGCATCTGTCACTTTCTTTTATGCTTCAGAATAACTGGGTAAGGGTTGCTTGAAAGGGATCACAATGCAGGGAAACCCGAAGGGAATTTCTCTCTCTCTCTCTCACACACACCCCTCAATATTTCCTCCCCTTATAGACAGTAATAAAAAATATACATACAAAACCTTCTGGAGCACAGATCCTATATCAAGGATGGGAAAACTACGAAAACAAAAACAGTGTACAAGTAAGCTTGGTTGTTTGGTTAGCTATAATGTTCCAGTTGTATGTGGTTGAGCATAGCTTCTTAGAACCTATCCTGTCTTCCTCTTCACTTTGTTCTGGACAAAGAAGGGGAAGTTCATATAGGCTACTTTTCCAGGAAACTGGGGTATTTGTTGTTGTTGAGGAATACATTTTTCAACAATCCACTCAAAAGACCTTGGAAACTGTAGCCTCAAACTGTATCAGCTCTGAAAGATGCCAGATCTCTACAGACCTTTATCTCCTTCTCTTGACACTCTCCTAGCCTCAAAGGATCTTTTTCTGTTAATTTCATTCTAAAACAGCCTACAAGAGCTTTGTATCACTGCACAGTTAAATATAAAATGACATTTCTCCATGCCATATGGGAAGCTTCTGCAGAAAGCTTTGGCACTGTCTCTGAGATAATTTCACTGTGCCCACATCTCCCTTCTGTTATAAGCATTCTTGGCTAGTTTCTATTTATTGAATATTTTAATGTAATTTTAGAGCAAATCTAAATGTTGCTGAATAAACTATCTGACTGGAGCCATACAGCCTGCTCCATAGCATTTAACTCCTTCAAAACAACAGAAATAGATTTAGCATTATTTCCAGCACTTATACCTGTATTTCATCAAATCAGATGAAATAAATCAGTCAAATAAATGTACAGAATAGTCACATTCCTTTGTTTAACTAAAGAATTTCAAATGATAATTATTTCTTCTCCATCATGAAAGCTTATTGTTAGCGTTGTTATACATTTTGAAAGTGACTTAGCTGGCCTTCCATCCAATAATATTTGTTCAACAATTAATTTACATTTAAATACATTTGCACATTGTCAGGTGAACAATCTTTTTGCAATACTGAAAAATTTATAAGATGTTTTAAAAATTGTAAGGAAAAAACTATGACATCAATTTCAAATCACCAAAATGGCTTCATAAAGCAGGAACAAGTGAATGTTTAACTCAAAGCATCATCAGTTAAAATCCATTTTCATCCATGAAAAGTGCAGCTTTAGTCTACCCAGATATTAGCTTTTAAGAATTCAGCTCTCTGCATTGTCTGCAGATAGATGACAAGTCTGTTCTTTTCTTGCTGGCAAAAAGTATCCTTCAAACTAATACAAGCATTGGCATAATTGCACACCAAGTAACAAATAACAGAATCAGAAGAACCATCCCAAGCACATTATACTGCATTTACCAGCCAAAAAGATGGGTAAGTTCTAATTCAGTTGTCATCACAGTATGATCTGTTCATTTAACAAAAAAGCAGGTGTGTCAATTAATTAATTATATACATATCCTGCCTTTTCTTTAATAAGCTCATGAGCTCCCTATTTTTGCTTAAAGAACTCTATGAGGTAGGCTAATCTGAGTGAGTGAATCAGGTTTTGAACCCGAGTTTCCTTAGTCCTACTTTGGCATAGTGATGACCCAAGGAGGGCATACCCTTCATACAAAGAACTGCATAATATCCTGGTCTAAAGAGGTCACCAAAGGACAAGGTTACACTAAAGCCGGCTAGTCAGAAAAACAAATGCCGCGTGACTCTTATGGAAAAGTACCTAGTAGAAATTTATTCAAATCCTTGGGTTTCCCTGAATTTGATGACTTCAAACTAAAGTTCTCCACCCACCACTTTTGTAGGTAAAATACTGGGGAAAGCTCAGAATCACTTATTTAAAGCAATTGACATGCAGTACTGCAATGCTGGTTAAATTCCTTTGGGGACAGAGCAAGGAACTAAAGGAGGCAGTGATAATATGTAGAGAGCTGAGCAAAAATGTAGGAAGCCTCATCTTGGATGGTTATAATATCCAAGGCAGAGAAACAGGAGATCAAAATGTGTGAAGTGGAAAGGGAAAAGAACAGCTGGGGGACAGAGAGAATATTCCCATGAATTTACGACTTCATTTCCAAAAGCAAATGAGTGTTGAGCTGGCCCTACTTGAGAAGTTCTGTTACGTAATGAAATACCACATCACCAAGCTCAAATTTGTCTTCTTGATGTACTAACATTCCATTATATTTACAGAAACACTTCTCCCACTTGCAGTCTAAAATGTACTGTTCTGCTGTTTTCCCAGCCCATGAAAGTTTTACCCTTTTTCTTTTCTCCCTGTGGATAGTCCAGAGTTGAATGTAGCGGGGAGGGGGAAGTAGAAAAACACAATCTTTGAAAGTTAACCTTTGGAGCATCATGTCAAATTCCACGAATGTGGAACTTGTGTGAATGAGTGACAATTGGATAATTATGCTTGAGAAAGATAAAAATAATCCAAATAGGTGTTTTTCTTAACTGTTGCAGTTGTGTCAACAGCAGTTTTACTATATTGTGTTCATACGATTCCCTTCTAAGGATGGCCAGCAATATATATTCCAGTCAGAATTCAAAACCCAGGGCAGAAAGACTACTGTGGCTTTTGATTATTGAAAACAATGATCCTCAGCCAGTGATAAAACATTCCACAAGTGGAATTCAGTAATATGGCGGGGCACAATTCAGTTATTAAAATTTGAATGAAGTTTTTAAAATTATTGTAAACAACAACAAAAAACCCTCCAGATTTGGTGTTCTTCTTTGAGCAGTGAGTATATAATCTGAAACTGGGGAAGCTCTTGATGTCTCCCTGGTCATGGTAAGATCGCGCCCTGATTTCCATGGAATTTTCTAATGCCATTATCCACCACAGAGAGGCTGGATCCATTAGATGGTCTGCCTCCAGTGTCCGATGGACCCAGGTGAGTTTTAGAAAGAGTTACAGCTTTCCCTGTTGGTCTGCTGTATGGTCTATCCGAGCCTTGGTTGCTACTTGGAGTAAGAGTGCACCTAAGGCATTGGATTGGATCAGTCCTTTCTGTGTCCATATATTGCTGCCCTGCAGCCCTCTTTTGGGTGAGAAACGTAAAGGGGGGATTGGGGAGTCTCTTGCAGGGGCATACAGGGTTGTCCCCATGTGTCCCCTCACATGCCGTGGATCCCGAATGGCTCCCTGGTACTCAGAGGAGCTTCGGGAGATGAAACGCCGTCGGAGGGGCTTAGAGAGCAGGTGGAGGGCCACCCGCTCCCAGGCCGATCGAGCCCAGTTAAGAGCCCATATTAGGACTTACCTGGGAGCGATGAGAGCGGCGAGAATGTCTTATCTCTCCGCCCTCATAGCGTCCGCAGATAACCGCCCAGCCACCCTGTTCCGGGTCACACGCTCCCTCCTTTGTCCAGAGGAGGGGCCGGACCTGCTGCAGGGAAGAGCTGAGGAATTTGGTCAATATCTGTCGGATAAGATCGCTCGGATTTGGAGCGGGTTGTCCTCTGATTTGCAGTGGTTGGAGGAGCGGGATACGGGGAGTCTGGCCATTACATTCTGGGATGAGTTCGATCCTGTTTCCGAGGATGAAGTGGATGGGATTATGCGGCGCCTGAGTTCCACCACATGTTTGTTGGACCCGTGCCCCTCCTGGTTGGCTTATGCCGCCAGGGAGGTCACCTGCGGCTGGATCCGGGCAGTTGTCAACGCTTCTTTGAGAGAGAGTGTCTTTCCCTCCACCTTGAAGGAGGCGGTGGTGAGGCCCCTCCTGAAGAAGCCTGCCCTGGACCCAACCATGTTAGACAACTTTCATCCAGTCTCCAACCTTCGCTTTTTGGCGAAGGTTGTTGAGAGTGTGGTGGCTCTGCAATTTCCGCTTTTCCTGGAGGAAACAGACTACCTGGATCCGTACCAATCGGGCTTCCGGCCTGGTTTCAGCACGGAGATGGCATTGGTCGCACTGTTGGATGATCTCTGGAGGGCACGGGACAGTGGTTTTTCCTCTGTCCTGGTCCTATTAGACCTCTCAGCGGCTTTCGATACCATCAACCATGGTATCCTTTTGCGCCTCATGGGGTTGGGGTGGGTGTTCTTGGTGGCTCTCCTCCTACCTCGGGAGGTGCAATCGGTGTTGGCAGGGGGCAGAGGTCAGCCCCAAGGGCTCACTTGTGGGGTCCCTCAGGGTCGGTCCTCTCCCTCTTATTTAACATCTACATGAAACTGCTGGGTGAGATCATCCGTGGTTTTGGGGTGAGGTATCATCAATATGTGGATGATACACAACTGTATATCTCCACCCCAAACCAGATCAGTGATGCCCTCTCCGTGATGACTCGCTGTCTGGATGCGCACGAATCTGGATGGACGGCAACATGCTTCAACTCAACCCGGCCAAGACTGAGTGGTTGTACATACCGGCATCCCGGTCCAGCTTAGAATGTCCATCGTTGACCATAGGGGAGTGGTGTTGCCCCTGTGGATAGGGCGAGAACCTGGGGGTCCTCCTGGATGCATGGCTCCGGTTGGAGGAGCAGGTGGGAGCCGTCGCCAGGGGGGCCTTTGCCCAGGTCCGGCTGGTTCGCCAGCTTCGCCCGTTCCTGGACCGGGATGCCCTGCGCAGTCACTCATGCCCTTGTTACTGCGGCTCGACTACTGCAACGCTCTCTATCTAGGACTGCCCTTGCATACCATCCGGAGACTGCAGCTGGTGCAAAATGTGACAGCGCGGGCGGTGATGGGAGTTTCCTGGTTCTCCCATGTTAGCCCCTCCTCGCTGCCTGCATTGGTTGCGGTTGCCCTCCGGGTGAGATTCAAGGTTTTAACTTTAACATACAAAGTCCTACATGACATGGGTCCTTATTACTTAAGGGAGCGACTGCTGCCGACATCGAATACTAACCGCCCTGTACAAGTCACAGACAGGGACTCCTTGTCCCATCAGCCGGGCAATGCCGGCTGGCGGTCCCCCGACGACGTGCCTACTCTGTCGCGGTCCCTGAACTCTGGAACCAACTTCCCCTGGGGCTCCGCTTGGCCCCTGACCTCTGCACCTTCTGCCATGACCTGAAGACCTGGTTATTTGACCAATCTGGGCTGTGACCCATGGGTGGGGTGGTTTTAGATTTTGGTGGATTTTAAGTTTTGTATTAATTGGGACCATTAGTTTAATTCTTTTTTAACTATTTATTGTGCTTGTTTTTATTGTAAGCCGAGTCTTGGAGATGGGGCGGCATATAAGTCCCATTAATAAATAAATAAATAAATAAATAAATAAATAAATAAATAAATAAATAAATACAGAGGAATTTACTCAGCATTTATTGGACAAGTTACTTGGATTTGCTTATAGTTGGATGTCAACCTTATTGCAGATCCAGAGGATGTGCTTGGGAAGGAGTGTTGCCCAATTACTAGTACCTGGGAACAGTTTGAACCTCTTGGATATGAGAAAGTGGACAGGGCCCTTAGGACTGTGAATTCATTCCCCTCTTTAGACCTATACCCCTCCTGTCCTGCTAAAGTGACGAGGGGATGTAATGTGAGTGGGTCTAATGGTGGTTAATGAGAGGATTGTTCCTCTACCTCTTAAATGCCTTGTGTTTCCCTTTTACAAGAAACTATCACTGGAACTCATCATACTGGATAATATCCATCCACCTTTTGGGGAAGGTGATTAAGAAGGTGGTTGCTAAGCAGGTTCAGAGGACCTTGGAAGAAGTGGATTATTTGGAACCTTTTCAGTAAGGATTCAGACCCAAGTAAGGGATGGAAACAGCATTAGTTGCACTTTTGGATGATCTATGGCTTGGGCAGGTTGTGGGTTCTGCATTCATCCTTGCCCCACTTGATCTCTCTAAGGCTTTCAATACCATCAACCATGGAATCCTTCTGTATTGACTCAGAGGATTAAGATTGGGCAACTCATACTCTGCTGGTTCACCTCCTTTCTGTGGGGGTTCATTTTGACAGTGATGACCCCACCTTTGGCCCCTCCTATATGAGGTGCCATAGAGTTCAATGTTTTCTCTCCTCCTAATTAACACCCACATGAAACCACTGGGTGGATTCATCCATTGCCTTGGGGTGAGGTATCAGCCAATGATACCCAATTGTATATCTCTTCCCCTGGTGAATTAAGTGATGTCATGAATGTCTTATCCCAATATCTTTGAGGTTCTCTCCCTGTGCCTTGCAGTTTGTATATTTTTAATTGTTTATATTATAATTTTTAATAATGGTTTTTAATCTTTTTGTAATGACTCTTCAATATATTTGCTGTTTTATTTGTTGTATGCTGCCCAGAATAATTTGTTGTGAGATGGGTAGCTATATAAAGTTGATGAATTAAGTAACAACAATTTTTTTGTAAGCATGTTGGGATATTTTTTAAAAATGGGGCATTTTTTCAAATCTTGCTGAGACCCAAAGTCTTTGAGCGGTTGCTGAAATTCAAGATACAAAATACCAACAATTATAGGTTTAAAATCAGTAACAAAATTACAAAGGAAGCTAACAATTCTTAACTCAGTAAATACAGCTTTCCATTGGAGGTAAGCACAGAATTTCGTTGTAGTTGTCTACAGGATTGCTCCCACAGAAGGTGCTATTTTTGCTATTTTTCTGTCAATAAAGTTTAAGCTATGGGAACGTAGGTTGCAAGAGAGCAAAGCTAGTGAACGGAAGAGGAAGTCTCAATTAAGGGTCAGACTGATTTAAGGAGGGCAAGCTACCATTTCTTTACATCAAGCCTGGAGTTCTTCTAAAAATGCTAAATAAAAGTTGGCACTGAACTGACCTGTCAAAGAAAGAATGGGAGGAGGGGGACTGGATGTGCTGTTAAAGTATTTTTACCTCTTAAATTATTTCAAATATTCACATGCAGATTTTTCAAGCAAAGAGTAAAACTGGGCATGTATAGAGACAACAAGGCAATATATTGGGTGTGAATGTTGTCAAAGACATTTGTCAAAAGCCATTAAGAGTAAAGGAAATGCAATTGCCAAAAGAATATCCTGGAAGTAAACTGATGAGAGTCACAGTAGTAACTACTGGCAGAGGGTGCAATTGTTATGTTATCTTTGCAAATTCAGATTTCCAACAGAGGCTTCAGACTTCCATTATTCTCTCTCTTGCAAATATCCTCATTGTTTGTAAGAACATTTGTTTCCAGCTGATCCTGAAGTAGAAATAACCTCCCTGGCAGAGAAGGAGGTGCTTCAGTGGGGCATTTAAACAGACAGGTGGAAAAAGCTTAATCCTACCCACACCTGCTTATTTTCTCCAAGTCTCTCCTCAATGACTTTTTCTAGTGCAATCGAGTCTATTTCAGGTTCCTCAATGCTATTGAGAAGGATAGCACATCCTTGCTCAACCCTGGGTGATATGATGCATGAATATTAATTTGTCACATTCTCTGCACTGGAAAGGATAGCAAGAGGATTTAACATATCCAGTCTGGAAGAGGCTGGGCTACATACTGACTTGGTTTGGTCCCAAAAGTCTACTTCCACCATCTCTCTCTTTAGTTCTCATCCAGTAGGTCCATCCTAAAGACCTTTAGTGGCCTGAAGCAAGGGAGATCATTCCTCCTTCCTGTTCTATGTACAAAATGCAACCCAGTTTGGCAACTGAATCTTATTTCAACATTAGCACCCTCCACTATGTCTGAGAACAATTTAAAAAACCATAGGAGTCAATTGCAAAGCACACCCAGTTCTGTGTTCCAGCACTGCCCATGGCAATCCCTACCTCTCAGGCAACATTTACCACTTCAGATGTCCCCTCTGACACAAGAGGCCTCCTGGTAACAACCTGGCCTTTCTTAAGAGGATAAAGGTAAGTCAAGTGGGGTGGAATCATCAACCAGATGTACGTGCAGATCCTTTTGTATTTTATAATGTCGAATAATGCTTGACATCAAATCCTATCTATCCAAAATTTAGATACAGTCCCAAGTGCAGAACTCTTGCTTTTCTTTGTATGTACTCAGAAAAAAAAGTCCTGGTTTGTTTTTGGGGTTTAAAAAAAACAAATTAAGAATTGAGCTAATGTTGCAGACAGGAATGGCAGACTGAGATTCTGGGGGAAATGGAAGAGCATTGCAGACATTTTTTAAAGGTGAATAAATAGTATCTCTCAGCTGCAGTCCCTTATCTGTAGCTGAGGGCCAGTAATAAAGAAGGCAGATACAGAGACAATTTAAGATAAAAGAAATCCCTAGCTTAAATCTCACCTTGAGTTCAAATCCACCAGCAACTTTAGACAAGCTGTGCTTCCTGTAAAAGCAATACAGGGAATCTATCATTGGCCTATCTTTGAGGGTTAGCTTGTTGAGGATTATTGGTAGAGCATGTGTAAAGTGCTTCAAAATGGCCCAGGAAGCACACTGATGAGTTGTTGTGAATGGAACAATATATTGTCTTGTTAGTTGTATCCAATTTAGAATGGACGCAGTTACTCTGTATTTTTAGCATCTCTCTGCTAGAATGATCCCACAGTCTGCCTCCCTTGCTGCTCCAAGAGGAAAACAAAGAAGGTTTAAAAAAAAGATGGACAGCAGAGAAATAATGAGATGGGTTTTCAAGGCAATAAAAAAAAAATCTAACGTGGGTTCCCAGTGGTTAATTCCAACGTCCATTAAAAATCTGATTAAATTAAAATACACATATGCACACACAGAAGCTCATTCCATCTAACCTAATGGGGCAGAGAGCATTACCGGCCAGCAAATGGGTTTCTTTAAATCCCCATCCCAACTCCCTGGCTTGGCTTTAGCTGAAATCAATCCCTGCAGTTTTGGACGACCCGTTGGAAGCCTTCATTAACGCAAACCCAGCTCCCCTGCCTTAGCCATTTGGAGCATCCAGTGCTGCTTCCTGGATTCCACTGTCAGGGAGAAAAACTGGCCTGACTCTTCTGCCTCCTTTTGTGCTCCAATGCCTGAGCAAGAATTTGACCTTCCCTGCCATGCTGGTTTTGGGTTTGGGGTGGGGGTGGCTGGGGAGAGAGAGAGACAACCCCGCTCTTCTCTCTGCAGTATCAGCTTGCAAACATCTCAAACTTTTGCTGAGGTGTCGTTTGGTCTCGTTTCACCAATTGGGGGATGGAGTGGGGAACTCTTCTGATGCTTCATACCATCCATATTAATTTCCATTCATCTTTTTCTCTGCTAAACTGTGCCCTATTTGCCAGGATTCAGGTGAATAATCTCTAGATTTTGTATTATTTCCTCTCCTTTTCCCCCTTTTCTCTCTCCAGCTCCACCCGGATTCTAGAAGGATTTTAATCTTTTTCTGATTTCTATTGTAGTAAACAGAATAGATGCAGGGAGAAACCTTTGCAGTGGATTCCAGGTACAGATTTTGAGGACAGAGGAATGAAAAGGAGAGTGAGAATTGCCGGTATTTTCCCATTGAACAAGACCAAGTTGTTAACATTTAAGTCACCCTCCATATTAAAATTCAGTAGGAATTACTCTGTACGGAAAGAAGCATGAAGAATAAAATGATGTAGAAAACATTCCTGCAGGGGAAAAAGAAAATAAAGACAGGAGAACCTATCAAAGGATGATACATAGGGAAAGCAAACAATTCAACAGAGATCAGCACCTCAGACAGACAAATAAACAGACGAAGGGGAAAAGATACTCACTGCCTTTGACCTGTCCTGCTCTGGAGATCTTTGCCAAGCGTGTGATCAGACAGGCTGTAGGAAGAGAATAGAGCAATCTCTTAAGCAGGGGCAAAAGCCACAGAGAGAGACAGACACACCTCCCAGTTTCCCCCCTCCCAGTATTCCCCCTGAGCAATAGCTCAGCTGAAAGCTCTGATCATCCCGTCTGCATATCACATCCACGAAACCCCTAAAGCAAATCTAACTGAGCAGGCTTGAGGTCCGGCACTGCAGAGCCAGCTCACATGTTTCCTGGGTGGGATTTGAGAAGTGTCCACCTGATCAGAGCTTTTTGGAAGCATCTTCTTTCATCTTGCTCTTTTCTTCTCCACCTGATGGCAAATCTCTTTTGATTCTGCTAAAGGAAGGCTTTGCTCGGAGTATTCAATAAATGCCTGGCTGGCAAACATTTGCCGACTGAAGCGGATTCAGACAGAAGTTCTCTTCTCCCATAAGATTCCAGGCAATTGTTTACCCCAGTCATTAGAATAAAGCATCTCCTTGCAGTGTTTAATGTAAGTCCTTGGAGGATTTAGGGTAAGATGGGAGATCCATGCAGATTCTAGGCTGGAGCTAAGCAGAGAAGAATAACATCACTGAGCTTATTTAAAGAGCACCAAAGCCAGGAAAGTCAAATTGCATCTATTAAATCACAATGAAGGTTTCTCATTAGGTGCAGCTATGTGATAAATGCATAGCCAGTTCTTTATAAAAGGTAAATTAAACGGAAATGTGTGAATTCCTCCCCAACTTCAGCTTGGTGTTATCTCACATTTCCTCATGCTTCCTCTCACCTGAATCTCATCATCAGTCCAGATCTCCTGCCAGCTTACGTGCACCTATTTCTCTTCTTTTTTTAAAAAAAAAATGAGGAGACTGGAAAGAGTTTTGCTGATGACTCTTTGCAGTAAGTGAATTTCCCAAGGTTTAGCCTTTTTACAAGACTTTTCGGTTGGCTACCCTACCTACAGTTTGCTTGGTTATTCATTATTTATTTTTGCAATTTACATTAACTCGGTTCCAAGCAGGCTCTGAACTCTTAAAATAATGCAAAAGTTAAAGGGGTTAAAAAGAAAGTAAAACCCTCACAACGAATGACAATCCAAGCTTGATGAAACATTTGTTATAGTTAGGTCAAAGATTTTATTGGATGATAAAAGAGGTCTTTGCACTCAAGGACTAGCTCTCTTTGAGAATAGATCAACACTCTGATGTACTGCCTGCCAGATTCTATTAACTTCTATACCAACATTCTGCGATAAAGCCAGTCTGGTCTAGTGGTGAAGGCACCAGGCTAGAAACCAGGAAATTGTGGGTTTGAGTCCTGCCTTAGGCACGAAAACCAACTGAGTGACTTACGACCAGGCACTCTCTCTCTCAGCCCAATTTACCTCACAGGGTTGTTGTGAGGAAATTAGGAGGAGGAGGAACTTTTGTGTACATTCACGGCCTTAATTTATTTATTAAAATAATAAATGTGGGATATAATAAATACAAATAAATAAATAATGCCCATGACATGCTCTTCAATTCTAAATCTGCCATTAGTCCAATGAAGTTGTAAACAGTACCTTCATCTTAGTTAGAACTATAATTGAACTATAACTGAAGTCCAGATTCAACAAGCAAGAGCAGAAGGTCAAGATTTGAATGGCAAACATTTTGGTCCTTGAAGATAAATCATTCAAGTCACTGACTCAAAAGTCCTACAGGTAGTACCATAAAGCTTCAGATTGGCTTAACCCTCAAATAATTCTCCTACTTAATATTTTTCAAGTCAAGACTGAATAGCAGTCTCATCCCTCCATTCTGCTGACCAATTGGCAGTGTTGATTCCCTTCTGACTTGCACTGTGCCCAAAGCAAACATTGAGGTGTAGCTATTCAGGGTTAAACTTGACTCAGAAATCAATCTTTTCTTTTAGAGTAATAATACAAGCCTAGAAGCCACAAACAATGTTGTTTTAGATATCTAAGTTCTGAATCAAACCAGATTTTTGCATGCTTGGTTGCTTGGCAACTTGTGAATTTACTAACAATCTGGATTTTTTGTTATGAATAGTATTTATTTATTTTATTTGTTTATTAAAAACATTTAAGGAACAAAATAAATGAGTACATAAAAGAGAGAAGAAAGTAAAAAAAGGATATCGTGGATGGAAAATAAAATATCAGTAAACAAAGAGAAAATGTACAATTATCATAAAACTTATCATTCCTTAATTAAACAATTGAAATATTGATTCAATTATATAATTTAATACATAAAATTAGACTATGACAACAATTGTCAATAATAATCAGTGTGGTTATTGATATGATGGATATCATATCAAACAATATGATTACAGTTTATCAGCGAGTCAAGATTTTCTACCTGTTTAAATGATGAGATTGTATATGTAGAGTAGACTAATAATGCTTTTGTAAGAGTCCGCAGGTATAATCCAAATTCTGCTTGGTCTTTCTTTCTGGTGTGATTTCAAAGGCTAAATCAGGGGTCCCCAACCACAGGCTGTAGGCCAGTGCCAATCCGTGGCCCACCAGGAACCAGGATCTGGGGATCTGGGCAGCGCATGAAACCACACCATCTGGTCCACAGAACAACCACCCTCCACAGAACTGGTCCCTGGTGCTCAAGAAGTTGAGGGCTGCTGTGCTAGATACAAACACACAAGCCATCCCAACTAACATCTTGTAATACCCATGCAGTTAGATATAAAGAAGACCAGCAAGCTGGATCAAGGTTCTTGAAGCATTGTGTTTTACTGTTATCCTCATTATCACATCATGCAGGCACATCGCAAAAATACTTCCAGGAATTACACAAAGTGTTCTACCTGGCTGACATTGCCATGCCCCCACCCCAAAAAATGCAACACAGATACATTAGGAAACAAATCAACTCAGGTAAGAGTTTCATTAGGCACCTTGTTATAAGAGCAATAATAATAGTTTTATTTAGTATATGTTTGTATGAAATGTGACTTATAAAAGGCAAACTTATATGCAGACTTACATAGTATTGAGTTATTTGTTCCTTTGTGTCTAAATCATCTTCCTATAAAAAGTCAGCAGTATGTGAAGGTAATACAGACAGAATAAAGCACAATGATATTGATATCGATTGGTCCTTGCTAGCCTTCTACAAAGTGTTGAAAATCTGATTATTTGCCCAGGCAAGGGATTAGTGAAGTTAGTGAAACATGGCTGGGTTGATACTATATTGTTTTTACTCTTGGCTACCATTTTTTTTAATGAACTGTATGTTCTGAACTGCATGTTTGAATGGTTTTACATTATAGTTTTTGTTACAAATTTGCCTTCCAGTGTCACTGTAATGAGATGGACAGCCATTGTAAATTTA
This sequence comes from Naja naja, assembly GCA_009733165.1. Taxonomy (NCBI): domain Eukaryota; kingdom Metazoa; phylum Chordata; class Lepidosauria; order Squamata; family Elapidae; genus Naja; species Naja naja. The sequence continues at coordinate 109,510,119 of CM019150.1, read as the reverse complement.
CTTAATAAATTAATAAATATTTATTAGCAAAATTGGTTCTCTAAAGTTTTACTGCTGACAGTGGTGGGTTTCAATTTTCTTTACTACTGGTTCTCTGGGCGTGGCTTGGTGGGTGTGGCAGGGGAAGGATATTGTAAAATCTCCAGTCAGAGGTGGTATTTGCCGGTTCTCCGAACTACTCAAAATTTCCGCTACCGGTTCTCCAGAACTGGTCAGAACCTGCTGAATACCACCTCTGAGTGCTGATAGCAATCATGAGAAGAAGAAAGCTGTATTTTGTCATTTTCTAATGGAAGAGGACATATTTCTTTTTTTTTTGCAGATGTTCCCATACACCTCACTGGTAACCCCCTTCTTTTAAAGGTTCCCTGATAAGATTTGATGATAGACTGGCATCAGTTAGGCTTATTTTCCTGATCTTCAGGCATTATGTACATTGTAGAAATTTTCAGCCTTCTATCCAGAATTTCCCTTTTCTGCCGAGTTCTAAGTAAACAGAAGAGAAGGGGTTTGGGATATTACTGCCCGAATTCAGGAACAGAAATTTTTTTTTCTGCACATTCATACATTACTCAGTTTCCTGTAGACAGCAAAAAATAAATAACTCCTTCATCCTGTTTGTTATGGGGATAGTAACAGCATTCTTCCAATCCTGAGACACAAATGCAATCTTCACACACATTAAATACATTTTACAACCAGTCCAGTAAGCAAACCATACCTATATTTTTAATATTTACAGTTAGGATTGCTACATCTGCAGTTTTACTAATTTTCAGCAATCCCCCAGAATTTATATTTGTTCATCAATTGTTCCTCGGACAGAACCATTTATAGCATTTATTTCAATACCCTTCTTTGACATATCATCATTCTCATGCAAATCTCTTAAATCTCTTAAATTTTATTTCAGTTTAATACCAAATAATTTCATCACTTTTGTCTTTAGTTCATTTTGCTGGGTATTTTATCCGTTCTAAAATCACCCTGCATTTTCTACGGCTCTTAGAGGCTTTATTTATTTATTTATTTATTTATTTATTTATTTATTTATTTATTTATTTATTGGACTTGTATGCCGCCCCATCTCTGGAGACTCGGGGCGGCTCACAGCTAAAAAACAACAACAATAAATAATTAAGAAAAGATTAAACCAAATTCACAAGCCCAAAAGATGAATTTACAATACTTAAAAAAATAAAACTACCCCCCCCAAGAAGGGTCACAGTCCGGATTGGTCAAACAACCAAGTCTTCAAATCATGGCGGAAGGTGCAGAGGTCAGGGGCCAGACGGAGCCCCAGGGGGAGTTGGTTCCAGAGGTCAGGGGCCGTGACAGAATAGGCTCGTCATCGGGGGACTGTCAACCGGCATTGGCCCACCGACGGGACCCCAAGGAGTCCTTGCTTGTGTGCTCGCACAGGGCGGTTGGCATTCTATGTCGGCAGGAGTCGCTCCCTTAAATATTGAGGACCCATGTCATGAAGGACTTTGTATGTTAAAACTAAAACCTTGAATCTCACCCAGAGTGCAACCGGCAGCCAATGCAGGCAGCGCAGGAGGGGGGTAACATGGGAGAATCGGGAGACTCCCATCACCACCCAGCGCCACCGCATTCTGCACCAGCTGCAATCTCGGATGGTATGCAAGGGCAGTCCTAAGTAGAGAGCGTTGCAGTAGTCGAGTCTAGAGGTAACAAGGGCGTGAGTGACTGTGCACAGGGCATCTCGGTCCAGAAATGGGCGTTGACGAACAAGGCGGAGCTGGGCAAAGGCCCACCTGGCGACGGCTCCCACCTGCTCCTCCAACCAGAGCCGTATATCCAGGAGGACCCCAGATTCCGCGCCCCACAGGGGGCAACACCGCTCCCCCTATGGCCAAAGATGGATATTCCTGACTGGGCCGAGATGCTGGTATGACAGCCACTCAGTCTTGGTCGGGTTGAGTCGAAGCATGTTCCCGCTCATCCAAATCCGTACCGCATCCAAACACTGGGTCATCAGGGAGAGGACATCACTGATCTGGTTCGGGTAGAGATGTACAGCTGGGTGTCATCTGCGTACTGGTGGAATCTCACCCCGAAACCATGGATTTTTTTATTTTTATTTTTAATTACATTTATATGCTGCCCTTCTCCGAAGACTCAGGGCGGCTTACATTTTCTGGGATACAACCCAGTGTGCTCAGCAATAGCCTTCATTCCATTGTATATGCCTGCTTATTACTAAGCGGCATTTTTACAAGGTCAGCTAATTGCCCCCAACAATCTTGGGTCCTCAATTTACCTACCCTGAGAGGATGGAAGGCTGAGTCAACCTTGAGCCTGGTGGGATTCGAGCCTACAGTAATTGTAGACAGCTGGATCTTAAGAGCAGGCATTTAACAGCCTGAGCTACCAAGGCTCACCCAGCGGCTTCATATAGATGTTAAATAGCAGAGAGAACCGACCCCCGAGGGACCCCACAAGAGAGCACCCTTGGGGTCAACCTCTGCCCCCCCATCATCGATTAGGCCGCCCGAGAGGTAGGAGGTGAACCACGAGCACAGTGCCCCCACTCCCAACCCCTCGAGTGCAGCAAAGGATACCATGGTCAATGGTATCAAAAGCCGCTGAGAGGTCTAATAGGACCAGGACAGAGGAAAAACCCCTGTCCCGAGCCCTCCAGAAATCATCCATCAGCGCGATCAATGTCGTCTCCATGCTGAAACCAGGTCGGAAGCCCGATTGATACGGATCCAGGTAGTCCGCTTCATCCAGGAAGAGTGGAAACTGCCAAGCCACCACACTCTCAACAACCTTCACCAAAAAGCGAAGGTTGGAGACTGGACAAAAGTTGTCTAACATGGTTGGGTCCAGGGCAGGCTTCTTCAGGAGGGGTCTCACCACCGCCTCCTTCAAGGCGGAGGGAAAAACACCCTCCCTTAATGAAGCATTGACAACTGCCCAGAGCCCAACAGGGCCTCCCTGGCATAAGCCAGCCAGGAAGGACACGGGTCCAACAAACATGTGGTGGAACTCAGCCGCCACATAGTCCTGTCCACTTCATCCTCGGAAACAGGATCGAACTCATCCCAGATCACACTGGCCAGACTGCCTGTATCCCATTCCTCAGACCACTGCAAATCAGAGGACAACCCACTCCGAATCCGAGCGATCTTATCCGACAGATATTGGCCAAACTCCTCAGCCCTTCCCTGCAATGGGTCCGCCCCCCCCTCCGTATGAAGGAGAGAGCGGGTAGCCCGAAACAGGGCAGCTGGGCGGTTATCTGCGGATGCTATGAGGGTGGAGAGATAAGATCTTCTCACCGCCCTCATAGCTACCAGGTAAGTCCTAATATGGGCTCTTAGCTGGGCTTGATCGGCCTGGGAGCGGGTGGACCTCCACCTGCTCTCTAACCCCCTCCGATGGCGTTTTATCTCCCGGAGCTCCTCCGTATACCAAGAAGCCATCTGGGATCCACGGCATGTGAGGGGACGCATGGGGACAACCCTGTCGAGGGCATCCAACGCAGCCTGTTGCCAAGCAGACGCCAGATCCTCGACAGAGCTGTGGGAAAGGGAAGAGGGGAAAAAACCCCAGTTCCGCCTGGAACCTCTCAGGGTCCATCAGGCACCTGGGGTGGAACCATCTAAGTGGCTCCTCATCCCAGCAGTGGGGGGCAGCCTGTTGGAAGACCAGCCATAGGAGATAGTGATCAGACCATGGAACGGGCAATGCCTCAAAAGTAGCTTGCCCTCTGTCACTACGCCACTGCTCAGAGATAAAAACTAGGTCAAGAGTGTTTCCCCCCTCATGAGTCAGGCCCTGAATTAATTGGGTCAGGCCCATGGCTTCCATAGAAGCCATGAATTCCTGGGCCAAACCTGACGTTCCCCCCAGGGAGGGCAGATTGAAGTCCCCCAGGACTATAAGGCCCGGGAACTTCACCGCCACCCTCGAGAGGACATCGGGAAGCCCAGGCAGGGCTGCTGTCACATAGCTGGGGGAAAGGTATGCAAGCAGCAAGCCCACCCGACCATTAGGCCCCCACCTCAGGAGGAGGGTCTCACTCCCACCTATCTCTGGGACAGTGACCTCCCTTGGAAACAAGGTATCCCGGATAACCACAGCCACCCCGCCACCCCTTCCCTGGGCCCGTGGCTGGTGCAAAACCCGGAAACCTGGAGGGCACAATTCAACCAGAGGGACACCACCCTCTGGGCCCAACCAGGTCTCGGTGATACAAGCCAGGTCCGCAGCCTCCTCCTCGATGATCTCACGGAGGAGGGAGGACTTATTAGCCACGGACCTGGCATTAAAATACACCAACCTAAGCCCAGGGGTCCCAGTTCCCGTGCCCCCTAGGGAGGAGGCCATAGGGTCGGAGCGAGCAACTGCACAGAGGTGGCGGGTGCGCGCTCCCAACATGTGATATGGCCCTATGCCTCGATGTCTCCTGCCAACCCCAACCACCCTGGGAATCGCGGTCCCCACCTCAGACCCTGGGGCCCCACTGTCCCCCAACCTCCAACCCCCCACCATGCACCGGGCTGCAAAAAGACCCATCCACCCCCCTCCCTAACCCCTTAAGGCGACCAATTAAACAATTTAAAAGTCTCCCCTTCCTGCCAAATTTAAAATTTAAACCCTTGGTCACAGCATGCCACCTCTCGGGATCCCAGGATCCGTCATTAAGGTAAGCTCTTGACAGCCCAAGGGGCCACTTTACAGGCAGGAGAGCTGCCTGGAGGGCCCATAACTCCAGCAGGAATAGGCAGACATGACAAATACATCTCAGGGCAAGTTGGTACAGGAGGTAGTTGGTTAGGTGGAAATATTGCAAAGGTGGAAATACAATACAACAAAGGTCCGGGCGATTGTAGTCAGGGAACAGTCCACAATCAGCAGCTCTCTCACAGCTGCCGAAGGTCAGAGTCAAAATAGACCAGTCACTGCTCTGCCACCACAGTGACTTGTGGCAAAGTCCTGAGCAGCCCCTGCCCTCTCACTGCAGGGGTTAAGTCCTCCCATTGCCCTCTCACTGCAATGGGGAGTAGCCAGGCCCGGAGAAAGGAGGCAAGATCTGAGTCTGGGTAGGTGGTATAGATGAACCGGGCACCCTCAATAGTGCCAAACAAGTCCAGAGTGACATTAGCAGACAAAGAGAGAGTGGCCAAAGATGGAATCTATGAACAGCATGGGGTGGCCAGGTCCATAGGAGTCCAAAACAGTGCAGTTTTAGCATGCGGTCACGATCACGGGTCTAGAGCCACGCCATCCCTTCTTGGGGGCATCTCCACCAAAGACTCGACCCACAACCCCATCTGGGGCAGTACCAACTCACCCAGCCCGGGCCGTGACCGTGAACACCTCCCTTCTGGGCCCTCCAGACCTGCAGGCCTCCGCCCTCCCCATAGGTCTTTCTCTCCCAGGACTCTCACTTCTGGGAGGAGGAAGGGGCAGCTCTTCGAGGATGGGACAAAAGGCCCAAACCCCTGCAGAAACGCTGCCCCCGTCCACAAGCAGGAGAAAGGGGGGGGCATTGGGCCAGCAGTCCTGCCATCATCAGACTCTTTGTGGTTACCACAGCACCACAAACCACAGACCACCACTACTGCCACTGCCTTCCATGGCGCCAGGCCCCCGGTGCTGCAGCTGAATCCCAGATTGATGAGGCCGTGAGCCACCGCGCCGTCAGATCCCTAGCACCGCCGCGCCCCGCCAGCACCAAACAGCTGATGACCACCACTAGCAATGTCATTGGGTCCTCGGCAGGCATTGCCGTCGCCACAGGCCAAACTTTTGGCACGGGCTCCGTGAGGCAGGCGGTATGAGACAAACGGCGTTGCTGCGCCCAATCCAGCCGGCAATCCTACAGCTGCTGCAGAGCCGCGGGGAGAAACCCAGCAAACACTGAACCGCCGCCCAATTTCAGCCGGAATGGCTCCAGCGGTATCCCACGACCCTCCAGGGATGACTCCAAGGGAACCAGCAACCGTAGGCAAACCTCTTCTCTCGATAATCACCAAAACCTCCAAATGCCCAAAAGAGCCCACTCACCGCCGAACCGCCATCTTGGGCCTTCATGCTCTTTCTAACTATATTCTTTTGCTTATCATTTTTTCTCACAAGCATTGAACATTATTTTGTTATCAGACTCATTTTTGCAGCATTCTCTTATATACATTTTTCATAGCATATTTGACTTTATCATTCCATTAAGCAGTTTCATGTATTTTCTATTTTAAAAACTCCAAAAACCTCAGGGATATTTCCCCCCTCACATATACACACACACTATCCATTCATTCTGTTCAAGCAATTTCCAGATTTTCTTTCCGTGCATTTGAATGGAAGATGAATTGCTCCTTTTTATACAGAACTTGTACTTTCTCTTCCTGCAGTTGTTCTACTTTCATTCTTTTCTGTCACCTTCATTTTCCATATTTTTTGTATCCTTCACTAATTGCCTCTATTTTTCATAATTGAAATCAAACCAGTCAATTAGATTAATATTAATTACATTCCTTGGCATATTTATAGAATCATGCTTTAATTATGTATTCAGAATGTACTTTTTAATGATTAACATTCTTGTTCATTTGGGACTCTGGATGTCCCATTATGCCTTTGGTCTCTCTCATCTCATCCATCTACCCATGTCACCTACAGATTTCTGGTTCATCATCACTACTCACTGGGGCATAGAATGAAACTGTCTCCAGTCTATGGATTACTTTCATATGTAACCTAAATGACACTAATTATTTTGTTCTGACATATATTTCTAGTCCTTCCGTTTCATTGAACGGTACTTTCAATCCTCTATGTATGTATTCATCAACCCAGTTTCATAATATCAGAGCATCTTCAGTAATATTTTTATACCATTCTTTTCTATTTCACAATCCATTAATCTTCCTTCTTGCTTGCTTCCCTTCCCTTTCCCTTTCCTTTTTTTCTTTCATTTAACTCTCCATCATTTCATGTCACAATCAACTGCCATGTGGACTCAGACATTGCTTTGGTCAAGTGAGCCTGTCCCATTATACTCAAACATACTATCCTACTCTAGGCAACCTAAGCAACCTAGGAACCCAGACAGAGGTAAAATTAAAGCAAGGCAGAAGTGATGGATTTTGATGGAGGAAAAAAGCCAAAAAAAAAAAAGCCACACATACCATTGTTATCTATGCAATTCAGAACACTCAATTTCACCCACTGAATTCCTGGGGTTGGAGGAAGTGAGAGCTAGCTGGTGTAAGCCCACTAGTTATGCAAGGCTGTCCCAAGGACCAGTGCTACCTCAGGCTGCTACTTTTCTTTTTGCAGTCAGTGAAAGCCTGCCTCAACTGGACAGCCAGCCTCTCCCCTTTTTGCTCTCTCCTTTGGCTCTAGGAGCCTGGCCACCCTTACTAGATATATCACCATCATCTACACGATAAGCTGGCACCAAAATTTATCCAGGGTGCCTTACCAAGGAAGCCTGGCAGAGGGCTCATATCTCAAGAGAGACTGGACATCACTTCAGTTCAGGGGTGGGCTTCAAAAATTTTAGCAAGGGTTCTGTGCCCAGTTCTGGGTGGGTGTGGCCATGTGTGGCTCAGCAGGCCTCCTGCACAACAGCAGGGGTTGCCCTCCTGGGCTCTGGAGGCTTTGAGCCTCCCGGGAGCCCTCTGATAGGCTCTGGAGGCTCTCTGGAAGCTGGAACAGGCCCATTTCCCGACCTTTCTGAACTTCGGGAGGCCTCCCAAGCCTCCACATGCTCTGCACTTACCTACATCCAAAACAGGCTGTGGGGACTCCTGGGAGGGGAGGTGGGGCCAGCCAGGAGTGGGATTTGGGGGTTCTCTGAACTGCACAGAGTCTTATCTAGGGCCTCCAACCCCCCATGCAACCCCAGCAGCCTATCCCTGCATCCGCTTTCATGCAGTGGATTGAATCAGTTAGATAACACCTCAGCTGTGGAGTCATATTATGGCAGAAAGAGATGAAAATTGGCAGAAGACAGAGATGGGCCTTGTGCTCATAAGCCTGTCTTTGCACTATATCTCTTCAGATGGAAACTAAGAAGTCTATATAGAATGCTCCTCTGTGGTACATACAAACAAGCGAACAAGATCATAACAATCAGAAACAAACACACTATGTATAGGATTTCTTGACGGAAGAAGATTTATATGAGCCTTGTTTACAGTCTGAAATGACACTCCCCAAACATTCAAATGTGCTGCCATACTAAGGGCTAAATTTAATATGGTGTATCTGAAACTGCATACAGAAGCTTTTCTTTTCTTTTTTTTCTTTTCTTTTTCTGAAAGAGAAATTACATCCAGGGCAACATAGCTTTTTGGGTTGGTTAAATTCACGCTGAGAATGAAGGTAAATTCCATGTCTTCTTGGTTCTGCTCCACAGCATTCTCCTTTCTCCCTAAACTGGCTCATACATCATCTCCTTCAGCTTCTAAAATTTAGGGCTAAGAGAGCAAAGAGATGTGGTGATGTGAGCTGTATTTAATTCAGCCAGTTCATCCAAATCGTAACAGTGATTTTGGAAGGCAACTGTTAAGTTTGCATGAAGAGTCAGACGCGAGTGCTTCAGTGAAGAGTTTATTAGTGACTACAGCTCTCATAACAGACTCGATGAAAGGCTGCTGCTTACAGCCAGCAGCCCCAGTTGCCAGCCAATCAGAGTGCAGGATTTTCCCCCTGACTTCTTAAACCAATCATTTCTGACATTTACAAGAACAGTACAACTAAAAACCAATCACATTCAAACTCTGCATACATAACACCCCCTCCCCACTAGGTTCAGTCCATACTCAAACCCCAACCTAATGTATTCTTTTTGTTGAAAGAAATATCCTTCTGGGTTCAGTTCCAAGGGGAAAAGACACTGGAAACATGGAGGCTGCTTGGAAAGTTTAATGGTGAACAGGACCACATGGTCTGGAGCTCCAGAGAAAGATGATCACATGCTTGAAGGAGATCAAGAAAAAAGGGCTGAGGTGCTGAGAGTATCTGGGTTTTATAACCTTTGTTGGGATTTGAATTGAAGCTTGTTTCTAATTGGTTGTCAGACTCCCATGAGGGGCAACTCTGTAGGCTGTCCTGAGTTCCAAGCTTGGCTTGACTCGCTGGATGATCTATGCCCTAAAGGGCTTTTGGCAATTGCTATAGCTTTACCTGAGACCTTTCTTATGTAAAGTATTCTGGCTCAGGTTTTAATGGCCCACCCATTAACAAAGGTGGGGTGAGATTCTGCTTCTGGGGTTCTACTTTTTAGAAGAAATATTCTGCCCTTTAAATATCTACCAGAATACTTCATTTTTCTAGGAGAGTTGGGTGCCAACTTCCTACAATCCCTATTTTTTTTTTTCAAAACAGGAGAGTTTTGACAAAAGATTGGGTGATCAGATCAGGGAGACTTGATGGTGCTTTTAATTTTTTCTGATGCAAAGGAAAGGCATTGAAAAAAAAAACAAAAGAAAGGATTCCTTCAGTGGCTCCCAAAAGCTTTCAAAGTCTGGGAAAACTCCTGGTTTTTTTTTTTTTTTTTCAGCCAATTTTTTCATGCCAATCAATTTTCAGGTGTTTTGATGTACTTTTTGTGAGCTTACAGTCAGGTTATAAGCACAGCCTCCTACATTCTTCTCACAGCCTTTAAATTACAGGCTGCCCATTTCCAAGGTTATGGTTACTACCTGCCTAGCTCTTAGTTTCCAGGGTTTGTGAGGCCAAATTGAGATTAGCCAGTGTGCAATCCAGGCTATTTAGTATTTTTAGTTACACACAATGAGCCCTGGGACTTGTACTCATGAGGCCCCCAGTGCAACATATCTTGCTTTACTGGACAACTGGGCAGCATCATTTGTGAGTCACAGTCAGGACTTGGGGGTTTGAGATCTTTTTCTGCTATCTCTTCAGAATTGCCTGAGGAGGTGCCCCTCCCCATGGAATTAGAAAGGAGTTTTGCTTGGGCCTAGTGCCTCAGAGCAGCAAAATAAAAAACAAAACAAAACAAAAACATTTTCTTTTTAAAAAGAAGCAAGGGACAGCTGTGTGGAAGCAGGTGAAAAGATAACCCATCTAATTCTAAATGGGTGTCTCTGTGTATGTGCCTGTGTATGCAGCTAGGTTTACAATACAGATAATACAAACATGCTGGACAATTCCCTCCCACCAGACAGAAGTATAAGGTGTTCAGAACTTGCTGGGCCAGCTACTCAAATACAATCATGGGTACATCAAATTGGTTACAATATAAATGATACAAGAAAGAAAACATTACAATGGGTTTACATTACAATGAATTTTCAGTTACAATGAATTTCCACCCTCCCCCATAGTCTTTCTAACTGTCTTCTGGGGATTGAAAAGAGTCTTTAGTCTTTACTGGTCCATCTCAGGATCCTTTCCTTCATGTCTCTGGATGGCATAGGCTTGGCCTGGTGGTATGGGTGGTCAGTCAGGCTTGGGAAGGTCTGCCCACTCTGGTTTGTTGTAATGACCTTCAGTGGAGGCTGGATCCAAACCCAGTTACTGGTTCCAATGGATAGAATGTCTCTAGGAGTAGCATCTGCTTCCACATGTGGCAGGGCTGAAAGACAAAGAACAAGGGGTTCCTTCCCCTTTGCTGGTAATTCTACCAGGAAAGGCATTATAAAAGGATTAGAGAGGGGGTTTGAGATGGCTTGCAGGTATGGTTTCAGGAGAAAGAAAAATAAACACATCAGTATTGCAGTTACTAAACAGATAAATCAGTTTCAACAAAGTGGAGACACAGCAGATGAGAAAGGAAAAACTGGATTCAAATGCTTCAGGAAAAGGATGAACAGGTAAAATCATTTAAACACATAGTAAATGCAAGGATGAAACTTTTCTTGTAATGAACTTAACATTCTGTAATAACCTAGGGTTTTTCTTAAAAGCACAGAGAGGAGAGAAAATTTAACTCTGTTCCTCATCCAGTCTGATTGGCCAGATCAGACTGGGAGAAGACAATCTCGGTGTTTTTAATTCTTAACAATTTAAAATATATCCGAATGGATCAGAGACACTTAACAGTTGCAATAGTTACCTCTAGGACACACAAAGTCTTAGAGACACACACGCGCGCACAATACACATACCCACACACAAAGACACAGAGGAAAACAAAACTCTGAGGTTTACACACACACACTGATCATTCCCACAATAAATCTCTCAGTTAAATTGGGGAAGGCATAAATCTTAAGGAACAAACCACGTGGTAGCATAGAAGATAGAGAAAGAGACACAGAAAGAAAAAAATTTAAAAAAAATCATGTGATCCTGTTTTTATATTTTGCCCTTTAAGTACCTTTTTTAGCACATTGGTCTTCCTGTATCCCCAGCAAAGCCCATTCCTATCTATACATTTTGTTTTTCTTGCTCATGCCAGCTAGGGTCGGCATCTGCCTCATCCCAAGCCTCCAATAGCTCTCCCAGGGGGGTTCCATTCCATTCAGGACCTCAACTACCGCTTTCATGTTTCCCCGTCAGTCGATGTGGGGTTTCACACTTTGGCT